>APFE030754619.1:0-14792 GCA_000404065.3 Pinus taeda
ATACCTATTGATTGTTTCGGGAAAATATTCTTGATACCTATTGATTGTTTCTTACACTACGGAATGTAAGAAACAGAGTGAAGCTGCAAACAAAAGAAGAACAACTGGCTTGAGCGAAAGTAGTAACTATATTGAGGAATATTACAAATTCATTTTAACCTTTTGCTTAGGGTTAACCATTTCTTATTTTCGCTCTCATATATCTTTAATAGTAAAAGCATTTTAAGATAGACTGTTGTCCAAAAGGATCCGCAGACCGTGCATGTTTTAAGAGATATTTCACAAAATATTGCCTTGCCATAAACATGAATAGAGTGAAACTGCAAAACTGCCTGGAATTGCACTCAGCAGAGAATCTTTCAAGTCTCTTAAACCTTAAATTCCTCAAAGTAAATGGAAAACCCTCAGTCTGATATCTTTGGAAGTAATTGAACAGGAGCAATCAAATTTTCTGGGAAGAAATTCCCAAATTTTGGGCGATTATTTCCGTAATTTATACCACCAAACATTAATTCACATATATATATATATATATTCTCCAAATATACCAAATTAAGCAGACAACCCCTCTAATTGAGGTATTAATTTCACCATGTTTTATTCATTTTTCTGCTCAGAGTTCATCATATCTCATTCTCCTTAACCTATAAATCCAATATTAAAGGCTAACACTTCTTTATACAGAGTTGAATCCCTAGACAAAGATCAATGTAAAAAGTATTGTTTAGAATAATTTTATCAACGCATTGACATAAATCTACTGCAAATGCGTGAAAAATTAGTACTCTCTCAAACTTTTTCACAAACTTAAATTAATTTAATCAAATCCTCACAAAAACTACCGACTTAGTTTTTTAGGAGCATAGGCGGTTGGAGGTTAGTTTATCGGCAGCCAACAACATAAGTAGAGGCACTAGTCGTTGCAAAAGCAGAGGAGAGCCACAGAAGGTGGAGACGAGAATTCCTTATCTGGAATTGAATCCTTGCACAAAAATATGCTACAAACGTCTTAACATACCCTGCAGAATGATTTCATCTTCGAACATTTTACAAGTACCATGGCAACTAATTCTATAAGTGTATCGAAATTAAAAATACTTTAATCCAATCTTTAAAAATATTCTAGAACATCAAAAGGCAGTCTGTCACGCCCTGAGGAATTGGGCACTCCGCGCACGGGCGGGCGACCCACACGATGGGCGGGCAAACCTCCACCCGATGAACCGTGCACGACTCGAGCACCAGGCGTGGCACACGAAACAACATTACCGGTGAGGCGAAGGCAACACACGGGCAGTAGTGCGGGTCATACGATGAACGCCCGAACACACAAGGAGGATGATCGATTGGGAGAGTGGGTGGATAACCAAACAATGGCGGAGGGCTACACGGACGTGCGCCCACCCGCCCGAACGATCAGCGAAACGAACATCACCGGTGGAGCGAGGCACACACACGGGCAGCGAGGGGCGGGTCGTGTGATGACCGCCCCGATCAAACATCAAAGGGACACGACAAAGAACGTGGGACCGAACGATGGGCGAGGGTGACACGGTAGTGCGCCCGCCTACTCGAACGAACAGCGAAACGAACTGAACGAAACAGCACACACTCACACGGAGCCGAACAACACGGTGGCAACTTCAACGCCGAATGACGGCAACATAGCGGTTCGATGAGGGGAGGAGGCGCACGCGGGTCAGACGAGCGAAGTGGATGGCAGCTTATATCCTCTTGGCGTGGGCGGCCTTGTGCAACAAGGGCTGACCCGCCGAAGAGGAAGAGACACGACGGTTCAAAGATAAACGAGTCGGCTTTGGGGCGGCAGATGATCGTTTACACATGTTTTGGGGGTCGGCTTGGCAAGTCGACACCCCTCCCCAAATCGGCGGTGGAGCCATATAAATGGCAGCGCACTTGCCATTTGGACAATCGTCAACTCGATTTCGGTCTTCGATCTCAAGTCTTCAACGGGAGTCAAACAAGAGCGCAGAAGTGCGAAATAATGTGAGACAGATCTCGGTTAAGAAGGCGGAGCAGGGGTCGGTTAAGGCGCAGTGGTAACTGCGGACAGTGGTCGGGTTTGTTGAAACAACAGGCGTATGCGATACGCACTGAATTATTAACAAGATTACATCGCCGGTCTAGGTAGGCGCATGCAGTGCGCATGGTTCATAGACAGAACAGTATAGGGTCGTGGACCTGTTGTAATTTGGCCGTAGGCCGATTGTAAACACATTGGCCGCAAGCCTGTTGGAAAAATCATGAGGCCGCAAGGCTCACATGTTGTAAAGGAAATTTGATAAGTTAATCAAAGGTTTTCGAGGGTGCAATTTGGCCGGGAGTTGCCCCCTCCCATTACATTTGGTGTTAATGTGTTGGTAATACATTATATGCTGCAGTTTTATTGTTAAACGAATTATAATTAAATACAGTTATTATAATTGCTGTTTGGTACATGTTTATAAATCGGTCATAAGTTAAATGTTCGGTTTATGGAGTTAAAGTTACACTAATTCAGTAGACAAAAATTGGTGTTGGAAGTCGAAGGCGTAGTCCAGATACACCCAAACCTGGCGTAAGGTGGTGCCGCACCCTCCAATAAACAGAAAAAAATATTGGGGGCGTGACAGATGGTATCAGAGCGGGTCTAGCCTGCGGACGAAAGCGTAGAGCTCGGTTGAAGCTGGTGAACAGGTCGTTCGTGCTGGTTGACAGGTGTAGAAACATCGGTCGGAGCTGATTGAACAGTAGTTCGTGAGAGTTTGGATATCCAAGTGAGAAAAATTGAAGGTGAATCTGCCTGGCCTGGGGCAGATATCCGCTAAAACGATGAAGCAGTTTGACAGCAGCAAGAAGATAGTCGACAGTGACCATAGCGCAGTTGAAATGCTTGGTTATGAAGTATTGGATAACATGGGTGAATGGAACTCTAGGTGGGTTGCGATGCAGGCCAAATTTGCAAAGGTTCGGGAGAGCTATTCAGAACTTCGAAGGGAGTTAAACGAACTCAGGAGCCAATACAAGGATACCACAAAGCTCAACCAGGTTGACAAGGAGATCCACTTGAATAGACTAGATCTTCAAGATATCTTCGATGAGAGGGCTCGGTTAAGAGAACAAAGGTCTAAGGTGGAAATGGAGGTCAAACAAGTCGAGGAAGAAATAACAAGAAGACTCCTTGGTAAGGAGGTGGTCATAGTTGGGCAAGGAGAGCTCGACTATATCAACACGCTGGGAGCTCAATGCCATGAGGACATTCGGAAAGGTGACTCCAAGAGCTTGGTTGATGAAGCATTTCATAAGATGGAACAGAACCTAGTAAGAGGGAAGCTTGGAGTAAAACAGGCCGGTCCAGGACCGAGTTCATCAATCAAACAAGATGAAACCAAAATGAAGAAGCCTTTGAAGTGATGGCTTTGCGCAGGGCCCCATATAATTAAAGAGTGTCATTTTAGGCAAAAGGAACCAGTTGGAGATCAAAGGGAAGAGGTTGAAGCTGTGTGCACATGTTCAAAAACACAGCCTCAACCCGGCACATGTACGAGGTCGAGCACCCGGAAGGAAGTTCGGGAAGAATACCTCCGACAGATGGAAATTGAGGGTCCAGACAGATGGGCCGAGTTGGTAGATAGAGGGGAGCCACCTGACTCACCTCCTTTGAAGCTTTCTTAGATGAGACATGAGGCAGGGCTCATTGTTGACTGCTCAAGGCAGTGAGCCCGCAAGGTGATTGGGCAGGCAGGATGGTCCCAGTGCAGCAGAGAATTGGGGGTTCCCATGAACCTGGGCAGGGGATCAGAAATGTAAGTGTGGGCACATAATATAAATGTGTGACACTTGCGCAGGTTATCCATACATGGTGGACTTGGAGATCTGAGATATTGAGAAGCCGAGGTTGATGCACAATTCCGACCTTAATGTAGTATGAGATGCATACTTCCGAAACGTGCACAGGATCATGGATTGGAAGGGCGACTTGATGTGGAGGATCAAAGAGGACACGATGGGATGGAATGTTGTCGGGACGACAACGGAATAGGGTGGGGGAGGATGTCACGCCCTGAGGAATCGGGCACTCCGAGCACGGGCGGGCGACCCACACGATGGGCGGGCAAACCTCCACCCGACGAACCATGCACGACTCGGGCACCATGCGTGGCACACGAAATAGCATTACCAGTGAGGCGAAGGCAAGACACGGGCAGTAGGGCGGGTCATACGATGAACACCCGAAAACACAAGGAGGATGATCGTTTGGGAGAGCGGTTGGATAGCCAAACAATGGTGGAGCGCTGCACGGACGTGCGCCCACCCGCCCGAACGATCAGCAAAATGAACATCACCGGTGGAGCGAGGCACACACACGGGCAGCGAGGGGCGGGTCGTGTGACGACCGCCCCGATCAAACATCAAAGGGACATGACGAAGAATGTGGGACCGAACGATGGGCGAGGGCGACACGGTAGTGCGCCCGCCCGCCCGAACGAATAGCGAAATGAACCGAACGAAACAACGCACACCCACACAGAGCCAAACGACACGGTGGCAACTTCAATGCCGAACGACAGCAACATAGCGGTTCGATGAGGGGAAGACGCTCACGCGGGTCGGACGAGAGAAGTGGATGGCAGCTTATATCCTCTTGGCGTGGGCGGCCTTGTGCAACAAGGGCCGACCCGCCGAAGAGGAAGAGACACAATGGTTCAAAGATAAACGAGTCGGCTTTGCGGCGGTGGACGATCGTTTACACATGTTTTGGGGGTCGGCTTGGCAAGTTGACGCCCCTCCCCAAATCGGCGGTGGAGCCATATAAATGGTAGCGCACTTGCCATTTGGACAATCATCAACTCGATTTCGGACTTCGATCTCAAGTCTTCAACGGGAGTCAAACAAGAGCGCAGAAGTGCGAAATAATGTGAGACAAATCTCGGTTAAGAAGGCAGAGCAGGGGTCGGTTAAGGCGCAGTGGTAACTGCGGACAGTGGTCGGGTTTGTCGAAACGACAGGCGTATGCGATACGCACTGAATTATTAACTAGATTACATCGCCGGTCTAGGCAGGCGCATGCAGTGCGTACGGTTCATAGACAGAACGGTATAGGGTCGCGGACCTGTTGTAATTTGGCCGTAGGCCGATTGTAAACACATTAGCTGCAGGCCTGTTGGAAAAATCATGAGGCCGCAAGGCTCACGTGTTGTAAAGGAAATTTGATAAGTTAATCAAAGGTTTTCGAGGGCGCAATTTGGCCGGGAGTTGCCCCCTCCCATTACATTTGGTGTTAATGTGTTGGTAATACATTATATGCTGCAGTTTTATTGTTAAACGAATTATAATTAAATACAGTTATTATAATTGTTGTTTGGTACATGTTTATAAATCGGTCATAAGTTAAATGTTCGGTTTATGGAGTTAAAGTTACAGTAATTCGATAGACAAAAATTGGTGTTGGAAGTCGAAGGCGTAGTCCACATACGCCCAAACCCGCCGTAAGGTGGTGCCGCACCCTCCAATAAACGGAAAAAAATATTGGGGGCGTGACACACTCTGTCAAGCAATTTCATCCGTACTAATGTCAAATAATTCAAGGAACATATTAAAATTAAACTTAATTGAACCACACATTCAAAAAACCTTATAAAACAACAACCCACAGTCTAATTCATATCTCCTTTGTCAGGCAATTTCATCAGTACTAATGTCAAATCAAAAAACATATTAAAATTAAACTTAATTTAACCACATTCACAAAACCTTAGAAAACAACCACCCACAGTCTAATCATATCTCATTTTCGCGATCATATTTAACTTCAAGAGTAAAAGCATCTGACCATGTAATATTCGCTATCATATAAGATTAAGCATTTGACCATGTCAATTAATTTCATGAAAAGAGTAATGGAAAGTGAAGTAGATATGGCTGCAATGGGAAGTAGATAACGCTGCATCAGCGGTAGAATAAGCACAGGGAAAATGCGAGAAAGCAGAGGCAACAATGCTTTATTTGGAATTGAATCCTTGTGCATAAATGCAAAGAGCGAGAAAGCAGAGGCAACAATGGCTTTTTTGGAATTGTATCATTGTGCATAAATACAATACAAAGCTTTAAAAAAAATGCATTCTGTAATATATATAACATAAATTTTTGTTACAATGGACAATAAAAATGATTACGTTTTCAAACCATGCCATGGCATGTGATACGATTTCTACACGTATTTTAAAATCTAAATTAAGTTAATCCATTCGTACAAAATTTGAAAAACTTAAAAATAGCACTCCAACAATTAAATTAACTATGAAAAAAAAACAAAAAACAGTACTCAATTAATTTCATTAATACATCAAAATTTAGAATTATTTTAACTGAATACTCACACAACTTTGAAAAATTGAAAACCAATGCATTAAATTTAATAACTCCCAATTTTATCAAAGAACCACGCCCAAAAACCAATGCAGTCTCATCCGATCTCAATTATCAGTAATCCCCAGTTAAATTGATTTTATAGCATTTTAATTAATTTTTCCCCAAAACCATGATACCGTGTTATGGTAAACCGTACCACCTGTGCACCATCTCCTAATCTCCCTCCCACAACACCTGTACTGCATCACTGCAATATTGCTTGTGAGAAATTTATTTAATGAAAACTAAGACATTACAATTCTTAGCTAGAGTGTTGTGCTTGATCCCTAATTCCAGCGAAAACATCACACAACTTTGACAATGGACTGTTGTCCAATAGCTAGCTTTAGTTTTCGAAAGAATCGGTGGGTGTTTTAAGAGATCTCACATTGAAGAAAGCATCCATATCAGAGATAGGGATGGTTGAATGTGTTTATCCCCGGTTCCAAACTATTGACATTTCACAAAATATTGCCTTGCCATAAACATTAGCAAGAATGAAACTACCAGGAATTGGACACTTTCAAGTCTCATAAACCTTAAATTCCTCAACTTAAATGGATGCTTCGCACTAGAAAAAGCTCAGTCTACAAGGTCCGATATCTTTATACGTAGTTGAAGTAGAGCAATCGAATTTTCCGGGAAGATATTCACAAACTTTTGGTGATTATTTTTGTACATTATACCACCAAATATTAATTCTCTCACATATATATTCTGTAAATTAAGAACATAATTCTCTCACATATATATTCTCTAAATTAAGAACACAATCCCTTTAATTGAGGTATTAACTTCATCATCTATCATTCATTTTTCTGCTCAACGTTTATAATATCTCATTCTCAACCTGTAAATTCAATATTAAAAGCATTTCACTATGCCTGAGTGCTATCATTATCATTGCCAGCAATCAGTTATGGTCGGTGGAATATATGAAGTCAGATATAGCTACGTAGGCATAGGCAGGTGGAGCAACAGTTGACTTAGTTTTACTGGAGCCCACTAGACGAGGCACCAGAGGAAGCTGCAGAGGCATTGGCCCCAGAGGAAGCACTGAAGCACCAGAGTAAGCGGTAGAAGGTAGAAGCAACAACTCTTTATACAGAATTGAATCCCTAGACAAAGACCATTGAAACAAATATTGTGTAGAATAATTTCATCAATACATTCACATAAATCTACTGCAAATGCCTATTAACTAGCATTTGCACCAGATGTTGCAAAGAAAACGCCGTAAGGCATAAAGTGCGGAAATCCATTATCCATGTGGTGTGTGCATTATTCATCAAGGTGGATCTCTCTAAATTTGTTGCAAACATTTATGTTGTTGCATTGTTAATTTATTTAGAGTCTACTACTACCTCCTTTTCTAGGAATATTAAGTTTCTTATCGCCCCATGATGACAATCCCTCTAATCACTGGCATCACAATTTTTTCCAATTTAGTGGGTCTACTTTCAACCTAAAGAAACATGAATTTGAGCCACTCTATTAAAAAGAAATTGCTAAATATCCATACTGATGCACTGAACAAGGCTACAACATAAATATCCATATATAATTCAGATAAAATGTCCTGAAATTTTGAGAAAATTCAAAACATAATATGACAAACAAGAGAAAATAATAGGCATTTTTATGCCACTAGTGGAACTAACCAACAATTTGCCAGAACCACCAATTTTTTAGTCAAAATTTAGGGTCTTAACATTCATTCATTCTCCACAGGGTACTGACATGAATCAAGTGATCCGTATTCAGTACGCTGATCAAATTTCCTATATATTTTTATTGTGGTGTTCTACAATAGCGTTATACCAAGAAAACAATGATGGGAGAATTAACAAATTGTTTCAAATTACAAAACAAAAAATAACAAATTAATTGGGTCTTGGTTTAATGGTATGGAAGGATAACAAGAGACATGTTTCACCCTCCCACACTGCCTCGTCAATGCAAGAAGGCCATTCTTGGCAGTTGCTTCTTAGCCAGAGATGTGAAAATTAAGAGGTAAACAAAGGAACACAATCTTAAACTCCACCCAATGCAAATGAAAACACTTATGGTGTTGGTGCTTAGAGACAAGAAGATGGAATAATGTAATATGTTTGTGTCTATTAAGGATGTGAAGAGAAAGTTAAGAGACAGTTAAGGAACTTGAAATTTTGTGTGCACAACAATGAGGCCAATCTGATGCAGGTGGAGAGCCACATGGCTTGTGACTGTGATGGGGGAACGCAAATGAACCCCTAGCTCTATTGCTTGAATCATGGCCAATATTTCCTCTTCTGAAAATGAATATTGAGTGGTGGAGGTGGTAGGTAAGTTTTGGGCTTTCTTCATGTTCTTGTTTGTGTAAGTCCCTGTGATGATAGTTCTTTCCTACAGATGATGTTGACATATGTTCATAGTGGTGTGCTTCTAAGTTTTTCTTATGGTATCATGTCTCAACCCTTAATGCTCGATTTTGTCTCTTAGGCATTTAGTGTTTGGCATGAAGTTTTTTGGTTGGAGGATGGGATGGTATGAGAGGTTGCTCCTCTCGCTAGTTAACGATGTATTCTCGTTGTCGTCTAACAGTTCTCCTTTCGTGACATATGGCTCTCTCTCTCTGTATCTCTCTGCGATAGCGATGCGGAGACTATGGTTCAGCACCTATTTTTGTTCTCGATTTCTGTTCCAAACTTCTAAATAATTATAATGGTTCCATGGCTGCTAGCACTTACCACATCAAAAGTGGAGATGTGTTTTCTCCATCTATACGTTCACCTATCTTTAATGTAACTTTTCCTTAATATGAAATATTTTAATTTAAAAATAAAATAAAAAGTTAAAAATAAACAAATATATATATTATATATATATATATATATATATATATTATATATATATATTATATATATATATATATATATATATATATATATATATATATACACATATATATATATTAATATTAATATTAAAAAAAAACTTCTGACTTTTCTTATGATATTTCTGCTTTGAAATTTAATGCATTTCATTTAACACTGCCTGCCCAACGAATAAACTTTCAGATTCAACTTCAATTTAATTTATTTCATCTCATGCTTGTTAACCCGAGTGAATGAAATTTGGTCTCCTAAACCTTTTACTACTACATATATGGACATCGGTTTACCATTTTTACAAATTAACTCACGCGCAATCCACTAACCCATAAAAATGTCATTTTTGCAAGGATGTAACAAAAGCTTTTGTCATATATGGCTGCAATGGAAACTCGCAAAAAGATGAGAAGTAAACACTTTCAAGATGACTTTTCAAAACTTAGGTGTTGATAGTACCATTTGAAAAAATTCAGAAGATAATTATTCAAAGATACAGAGATGATCGTTCATAGCTTCGAAGTTGACAGTAACATTTAATCCACACGATTTAGGTATTTTATACTTTGAATTCTTAGATACGCTAACTAATACCTTCCATTGGTATTATCTGTTGTTTAACAAGATATGGAAGCTCATGCATACATACCGAATAATTTGAGATCAGGTCGTCGAAAATATTAGCATCATTTGTATATTCCAGAAATACATTCAAAGTTCTGATGAAAATTGAAGAGAAAAAATGAATGCAACAGAAGAGAAAAAATTGAAGAGAAAAAATGAATTCAAAGCACGCACTCTACTGAGTTCAGTGGCAATACATCAATGAAATTTATGATATGACCTGAGGGAGGCAATAAAAGGCATAAATAGAGATGATATCCACATAGAAAGTTCACCTTTTCGCATTTGTCTCTCAAATGACCACCTTATTCAATTCCCTTCACCATTTTTACGAAATCGGTCTTAAGTCTTTATCACTGGAATCTGAAGATTTCATTGTTTCTCTCCTCACCATTTTCATGAACTCGGTGAATCACTGGTTTTGTATCGTAGAGCCTTTAATTGCGGTCTCGTAAACCCACAGAAGCTGCTTCAGTAGGTCTGCTCTATCTTGTGAAATGCAAGGCTACCAGATCTAAGTTTGTGAAGCAATGTCGACCCACATGGGTAAGGTTTTTAATTTTTTAATTTATTCTTGTTATATATATTTTTTGAAATATTTCTTTGAGTGGGCAAAAATCAAGGCTTAAACATAAATGGTGATTACTTAGTAAGCATTCACATTCTCACTATGCTGTGGGATGTCTGCACTGTCCGCTTATGAGCTTTGATCATTAGAGACTATCTGTTACTGTTGTGGCCCTAATGAATAGGGCCACTCTCCTATTCATCCTCCCAAAAGGATCCTAACATTGGACTATTGGATCAGGTCTAGATACCCAGGTATACTGGATGCTACATGAACTCCGAAATTGACAGTAGCCTTTGTAAGTTCCATATGCCTATCCATTCAGATTATGTCAGTTTGATTTTGTTTTAAATTAATGTCAGCCATAGAAGGAAAACGAAAATCTAATAAGGATCTCACCAATTTTTTATGAGTCTGGGTATTTCTGAAATGCTTCACAACTCACCCAGCTTCAATAAAAGACCAATTAAAGACTACGGGAATACTTTGGATTTTGAATTTTGACCAGCATTGCCAGGCACCAAAATTTGGAGTGTTCTAGTTTTGCCATATGATCAGAGAACTGTTAGCCGATGGAATTTCATGGGTTTCCAACTTGTCACTTGTAATCTCCTTTGGGAAACATTATCCTTGGGATTTAATTCTGATACAGGGTTTTCAATAACACATGAAAGAATTGTATTTTATAACAGTGTCGCAGTACTCATCAATCTATAAAATAGGCATGTTCTTTTATTGAATGCACAAGTAGTAAAAACAAGAACTCAAACAACAGTTGATTGCACCAGGCAACACTAAAGTAGGGCTGATTTAACGAACAAATCACAGACTTATAAAGTTCAATAGTCTCCCAGTAGGGTTATCAAAACATAGTTTTTAAGCTTGCAAACTGTAGCTGTCCTTCTTGCGGCCACAAAATCATATCAGCGGGCCTTGCTGCTGCCTTGCACCCTTATTCACCCTTGCTGCCTCAGTCTCTAGTGCACCCAACCCCCGAATTTGCCCTTAAACCCTCGCTGTCTCCTGATCGTGGCTGTCTCCTGAAGATGTATTGTTTCGTGGATGATCCCTCCACAGACCGCATTGTTTCTTGGGGACACCACGACAACACTTTCGTGGTATGGCGCTCCATAGAGTTTTCCAAGTCTATACTGTCTGGTTATTTCAACCACACCGCCGGGTTCAGTTGCCCCACTAAACTATTCTACCTGATGCCAAATGAAACGCTCAAATCTGTTGGGTAACCCTTTTGAATCAACGGCCTAAATTGTTGCAATTGTCTAACATATAATCTGGTGGCTTACAAAATGACAAGTAAACAGAGAGAGGAGTTGATTTCAGAGCGAAATGCCTTACGGCGTAACGAGTACTCTGTGTCATTTAAATTATTAAAATTAAAATTATTTTAATGGGATCTTCACCAGAACTATTTTACCAGAAAAGGCGGCCGGAGATTCTACTTAGTTTATGTGGAGCCAACAGCGTAAGTCGAGGCATCGATCATGCAGGAAGCAGAGGAGAAAGCCACAGAAGGTGGAGACAAAAATCCTTTATCCAGAATTGAATCCTTGCACAAAAATATGCGACAATCGTCTTAACATATTCTGCAGAGTAATTTCATCAACTATATCACCATAAATCTGCGACAAAGGCCATGAAAACTGAATTCTCTTCCAACATTTTACAGGTACGGTGGCCAATAATATCCTATGTTTATCAAAATATAAATTAATTGAAACGAATCTTAGCAAAGCAGGGGAAAATTAGAAAGCATCAATTTCATGAGGAATAATGTAAAATAATTCAAGAAATTTATTAAAATTAAAATTAAAATTAGTTTAACCATAGATTCAGACAATGTAGAAAATTAAGAATGGATCATCTAAGAAATTTCAAGAGCTTCTAATTTCAACACAAGATTTGAAACAACCAAAAATAATCTCAACTGTCATATATGTGGCAATCGAAAATACCTGAAATTCACCAATTGAGCTTTTTAAATGGGCTAGTCAATGCACGGCACAAATATTGCTATCGCTTGTGCAATCTCTGCCACTTCTTTCGCACCATCTCTAAATCATTCAGCTGATTAACCAGTGAAAATAAGAATTATAATATTCTTAACTATTGTGTTTAGCCCTAATTCACTGAAGAATTTGAAAAGATCGCACAATAAACCAAACCAAACCACATTTTAAAGTTCCATAAACAGATTTAACATGCCAATAGAGAACATTGCAAACGAAATAAAAAAGACAAAGTAGGCAGAGCAATAAACCAGAGAAAACAAAAACAACAGGTTAGCAAGAATTTGCCGATCCCTTGATGCACTAACAAACACGAACCATAAATCCTCAAAAGAGGGCTCAAACATTTACGAGACCAATGGTAAAAGGTGCGCCCATTATTTATATTGTTATAAAAAGCATTCAAACGGCAACGTATCCTCCAAAGCTTTTCTTTTAATTTTGCTCCATTAATGGGTAATGGAGGTTTTAATTTTCTTTTAATTTTTATCCATGAAATGTTAATACAACTTTTCTAAAAACTTTAAGTCGTTCATGCAAATTTTAAAAACTTTAAGTCGTTCATGCAACTTTGTTTATATTTTTTTTACTTAACGTTTGTGTTTCTATAAAAATTAATTAATAGAAATTTTATTATTGTTTTAATATTTCTTTTGTCAACAATATCTCTAAATTTCTATACAAGAGAAATGAGCATCAAACAACCATTATCTCTATACAAGAGAAATGAGAATCAAACAACCATTATCTTGTTATATAAGTAAATATATCATGATTTTTCCACTGTTTAATTATAAATTATAAAGACTACGTTTGCTTATAATAGAAGTCATGGAGGGTAGTCCACTGTTTAATTATAAAGACTACGTTTGCTTATAATAGAAGTCATGGAGGGTAGTTAATTACATATAGAAAGAAATGAATTTATCAATGGAATCTTTAGGTTACCAAGAGGAGGGCTCTTTGTCAACAATGATTATTGGACTCTGCAGTTCTTTAACCTTTTTATTAATAACATTTTTCAGTTATTTAATAAGTTGTATTGATGAATTTTAATGATTTAAATTTTCAACTACTTTAACTCGCATGACTATTTGAGCTACTTTAACTCGCATGATTATTTGAGCTACTTTAACTGGTTGAAATCGCGTTTTTATAATATATAGTGATATTTACAAGTCATTCAATAACTAAATATTTATTAAACTCTTTTAGTTAGCTTAGTTATATATTTACTAAATATTTTAGTTGGCATAGTTTAGGTGTTTAATGTTCCACAATAAAATGCTAAAATTTTATACATCATGTTATTTTAATTAAATGAGTTTTACCTAGCAGCATACATTTATTACTAAATTTGTTATGCAAAGAATGTTATAATGGTACGTAATCTAAACTTTGTAGGAGAAGGATTTAACATCTACTAGAGACCAAAATTAACTATCGTGATTTATTATCATTTTTAAGAGAACATAACATTTTCGTCTATTGAATGCAAAGGCAATGAAGATATTTTTTTCTTGGAGAGTTTTAAGGTTGAGTGAACTCAAAATAGCCAAAAATGATGAACATAATTTTTAGGAATGAAGTTATTGTTTTTTTAATTAAGGGTTGCGGGTTGGTGTAGGTGTGGACTTGAGTGGCATGGTTAATTTGATCACCAGCTAGTGCTCTAGAAGATTGGAACACATGGTAGGAAACCATTTAAATTCAATCTAACTACTAAATGACTATATAGATATCATAAAATATAATTGGCCTACTAGAAACTTCTTGCAAAAAGGTGACCTGTTAAAATTCCCTCGCGGGAAAGCCAAAAAAATGAAAATAATCATAAAATCTAATTGGACTTGTATGAAGTATTTATTCATTCCACCAACAATCTAGAAAAGATGGGTGCACATTTAACACCAAAGATGATTCTTTAGTCTGTACTTCCCCTACCTAAGGAGGATCTCGCCTGTTTGCTGCAAATTCCCAAAAAGTGATGCATCGACCTCATATCCCTCATCTCAAATTCTAATGCTATATCTAAAATACAACCTACAATCAATCTCTCTACACCTATTTGAATTAGACCATCCACATACAACACTAAAATGTGGGGCTTAGACAGAATCAATAAGAAGTATAGGTTGGGATCCACCTCACTCTTGGTGAAGCCTATGTTTTGCATATTGCTATCGCTCCTGGAATACCATGCCTTGGGTACCTGTTTGAGTCCATATAGCGATTTATTAAAGCTACATACATAGCTCTCTATCATGGACTTCAAACCCATATGGTTGCTCG
>APFE030754628.1:2298-12638 GCA_000404065.3 Pinus taeda
TGCGCCTGCCAAGACCGGCAATATAATTCTGTTTACCAAGTGGTGCGCATCGCATACGCCCACTATATGTCAAGATCGACCACTGTCCGCAGTTCGCAACTGCGTCTTAATCGACCCCTGCTCTGCCTCCTTAACCGAGATCTGTCTCACATAATTCGCACTTCTGTGCTCCGTTCGACTCCCGTTGGAGACTTGAGATCGAACTCTTTGATCGAGCTTGACCGAATTCGAATTGATGTCTTCCAAATGGCAAAGTGCGCTGCCTTTTATAGGCTCCACCGCCGATTTGGGGAGGGGTGTCGACCTGCCAAGCTGACCCCCAAAATATGTAAACGATCGTCCGCCACTCCAAAGCCGACTCATTTGTTGTTTGAAACGTTGTGTCTCTTCCTCTTCGGCGGGTCGGCCCTTGTTGCACAAGGCCACCCATGCCAAGAGGATATAAGCTGCCACCCCCTTTGCTCGTCCAACCCGCGTGTGCGTCCTTCCCTCATCGAACCGCTCCAATTCCATGTCGTTGTCGTTCGCTGTTGAAGTCGCCCACTGTGTCGTTCAGCTCCCGTGTGTGTGCACGCTGTTTCGTTCGGGCGGGCGGGCGCACCTCCGTGTCGCCCTTGCCCTTCGTTCGGACCCGCCGCCCTTCGTCGTGTCCCTTTGTTGTTTGTTCGGGGCGGTCGTCGCACGACCCGCCCCTTGCTGCGCGTGTGTTGCCTCGCCCCACCGGTTCGTTTCGCTGTTCATTCGGGCGGGTGGGCGCACCTCCGTGCAGCCCTCCACCATCGTTCGGACGTCTGTCGTTTCTCCCAACGACCATCCTTCGTGTATGTTCGGGCGTTCGTCGCACGACCCGCCCTACTGCCCGTGTGTTGCCTCGCCCCATCGGTAATGCTTGTTTCGTGTGCCACGCCCGGCGCCCGGGTCGTGCACGTTTGCCGGGTGAAGGTTTGCCCGCCCATCATGTGGGTCGCCCGCCCGTCGTGCGGAGCGCCCGCCCGTCGTGCGGAGCACCCGATTCCTCCGGGCATAACACTTTGGAACGGGGAAAACTGGGCCACTAATGGAGGAAGAGTTAAAATAGATTGGAGTAAAGCTCATTTTGTGGCCTCTTACCAATCATTTGAAGTGAATGCATGCAGCGCGCCATCTAATTCATCTCTTCCATGTGCGAACAATTGGTGGGAACAACCGGAATTTCAAAGCCTAGATGAATCTCAGCTGGGGAAACTTGATTGGGTCGCAAAAATTACATGACTTACGATTACTGTCACGATAGGGGAGGGTCGCCATTACATGTGCGTCCTCCCCGCCACGTCAACAAAGCCACGCGTAAAGCACATGGAGCCGGTACGACCACGCGTAAAGCACATGGAGCCGGTACGACACCTGTCTACCGTGGAGCTCCATGTGTTGGCTACCGTATGCAACCTTAAATGCACTTGTTTGCGCCAGTTGAAAGGTTCGTTTGGGCTTATTCCTGTGATGTTGTGCTTGCCCTTTGTGTTTCTGCTCGGGGCCGGTTGTTGGGCGAAGCCCTCCGCCGAAGATGGCGCGGAACGGCCTCGGAACCTGCGCGCTTGGTCGTCTATTGTTGTGCTGGTAGAGGCGTTTGTTCATGCGACAGGGATTGTGGACCTGCGCTCTTCGCCTGGTATGTAGGCGCTGGTTGACTTGTTTGCTAGTGTTTCAGGGTTTGAGGTTCGCACAACGCTTCTGCTTTTCTTCTAGTGTTCCGCCTAGATTTGTTGGTCGACCCTAAACCCCGGTTGTTTAGCATTTCTCTGTTGCTGGTCTTATTTGGCGATTTTGTTGTTTGGGGAGGAGTCGGTCACTGTTTTAGTAAGCTCGAGGTAAAATGCTGTTTTGCTGGTTTTTTGTGGGTTTTTTGTGGTTTTTTTGTGGTTTTTAGTTGCTAATTTTTATTTTTCTTCTTATTGCAGGTGTGGACCTTCATGTGGAAGAGGTCGTTGCAGGTTGGCGAGCTCCGGGGAAGGTGGGGAAGGTCGGCGAGCATGTATCCGGTAGGATTTTAATCCTACCAGCTGCACTCTGTGTTTTTCAACACAACATCTGTGTTTTGGATATTTTGTAACCTTTTAATGGTATTTTATGGCATTTTGTTAGGATTTTTTATGAGGGTTTAGGGTTTATGGGCTGTTTGTTGTTTATGAGGGTTTATGGGTTTATGGGCTGTTTGTTGTTTATGGGTTTATGGGTTTGTGGGCTGTTTACAGTTTGTTCTATGAATGTTGCCACATAGTTTATCGTTCATGTACAATGTGTTTCCAGCGTTTATAGTTTATTGTTACATCAGAACTGTGGAAAACATTTCGAATTTATATGAAACTGAATTACCCATCACAGGTTCCTATATTACTAGTTATGTTTTGTTATGGCTGATTGATTTGCACATCTTCACTATAGAGTTTGTAGCTATTATATGAGTTAACATCAATCTAATTTGTAGCTTGTAGTAATTCCTTTAATTCTTATCTTTGTACACTGTGGTTTCTTTATTTGTAGACCTTTGTACACTCGTTCAATTTAACTATGTACCTTAGATTTTTAATGAATTGATATTATTCCTTGTCCAATTAGTAATTCTAACCGTAGTGAACCGTGGAGCTCCATTTGGATCTCCCTGTTTGTTGTTTATGGGTTTATGGGTTTATGAGGATTTAGGGTTTATGGGCTGTTTACAGTTTGTTCTATGAATGTTGCCACATAGTTTATCGTTCATGTACAATGTGTTTCCAGCGTTTATAGTTTATTGTTACATCAGAACTGTGGAAAACATTTCGAATTTATATGAAACTGAATTACCCATCACGGGTTCCTATATTACTAGTTATGTTTTGTTATGGCTGATTGATTTGCGCATCTTCACTATAGAGTTTGTAGCTATTATATGAGTTAACATCAATTTAATTTGTAGCTTGTAGTAATTCCTTTAATTCTTACCTTTGTACACTGTGGTTTCTTTATTTGCAGACCTTTGTACACTCGTTCAATTTAACTATGTACCTTAGATTTTTAATGAATTGATATTATTCCTTGTCCAATTAGTAATTCTGACCATAGTGAACCGTGGAGCTCCATTTGTATCTCCCTCTTAAAAGACTACAATAGTCAATTTTTTAATTTCAGTTTGGGATAAGGTCTTTGTTACTAGCGCTATATTAATTTAATTTTACTAATTTCCTAGACAATAAGTTACTTATTTCTTGTGTAATAGAAGGCACCTCTTATGGTTCCGGTATTAACAATTGTTATTCTTGTTATGTGTTCTAGACTTAGGTTGTTGCTACCTCTCCTGTACCCTAGTTAGTTAAACTTTAATCTAGTTACCAGCATATGTACAGGGTCTCTTGCTAATACAAGTCTTCGAGTGACATTTCCCTACAGGGGATTTAGTTGGGAAGAAAATAAGATCCTCTGCACGGTAGCGTACATAGTTCTCTTATACCTGATGTGGACTGTAAAAGTTTCTTTTTAATTACTTATTTGATGGAAATTGAATTATGAGTGTGTAAATGAAGAATCAATATTGCATGGAGACAACCTCAAGGTTTGTTATTCATTTCTTTTAGTTGGGCTCCCATTAAATTATGCCCAAAGGTTTTTTCATGATTGTGTGGAACATATATATATATATTGTTTTATGTTGTGTATTTTAATGAAAAGGTTCACTGTGTGCTACAATCACATTGGTGCATTACAAAATCTCATATATATGTTTCTAGTATTTTCACACTTTTAAAATTTTACTCATTTGTCTCATAGGCTTCTTAGTCCGTATACCAAAAGCAACTTATTGTTTGTCTTCGCCGATTATGAAACTGTATCACTCTTTTTTATACCACTTTCTAATCATTTTTCTTTACTCACTATCACCTAGTCTTTCCATCTATTACACCTAAATTTCATCAGAATTTCTAGAAATAAGTGTTATTTTTTTTGGTTTTCGAAATTGTATAATACTCATACAAATACATACATATCAGTGAGAATGAATTCCTAATCTGTAAATGGTTACTCTGAAATATTCTACAAGTGAGTAGTAAAACAAGCGGGTAGTCAACATTCTTATTAGATTCAAATACTTTGCTAAATCTATAGAGTTAAATTTGTATTTAATGGATCATGATCTCATAATTTAAATCCTTAAAATCAAATCCCTGGTACTTGCTAACTTAACATCTTAAAATTAAACAATATTTAACATATTTCCATGGATGATTAAAGGAGTCTAACCAGTCTCGTTGCGGATCGAGTTCGCCACCCAACCTACAAGTGCCTTTTTCAGTTCACCCTGAGCTGAGAATCAGTTGCCAAGGTATCAACAACCTCTGTTGATGAATTTGAAATAAAAGAAAACCCTTGAAACTACTTCATTCTTGCCTTCAATTTTTTATTCTATTAACTAGAGAGAAATCTTACATGTCAAACTATTACAGATTATTGTAGGCCAATCTCTTGTTCAGAGGTGCACTGCAA
The DNA here is from genome assembly GCA_000404065.3 of Pinus taeda. NCBI lineage: Eukaryota > Viridiplantae > Streptophyta > Pinopsida > Pinales > Pinaceae > Pinus > Pinus taeda. The sequence continues at coordinate 6,793 of APFE030754628.1, forward strand.
CTGTGGAATTCTTAGAAAAGGAGTATCTATTTATTCCTCCAACTGTGAATGACCAGATTATGCATGATCATGTTTGCAAAGTTGCAGCTGATCTATTTGGTGCACATAATCTAAAAATTGCAACTCCTCTTATGCCTGGAGAAGACTTTGCTTTTTAAACCGAGGTTATACCTGCAGGCTTTTTTCTCTTTGGAATGAAAGACGAGACATGTCGATCAATACATTCACCACACACTTCACTATTCACCATTGATGCAAATGTTCTCCCACTTGGTGCTGCGATGCATGCTGCCTTAGCTGAAAGGTACCTTAATGAAGGCAACTTTAGGCCTTCTCAATCTTCAGTAGCGGACACTAACATATTATAGTGAATTCAGAGAAAGGACTTGAATTAACACCAATTGGAAAGTCTGGTTTTGCTCTGGGTCAGTGAATTTCTCTATGCTGCAGTGATCAGCTATCTGTCGTTTGGTATCTTTTTTGAGGCTGTTATAAGTCTTTAGCGCCATTGGGTAGTGTTATAGAACTTAGATGTGGCATTCAGTCAGGTCGAGTCCAAAATCATTGACTTGGGAAAACTGAAATATTTGTTTTGCAAATTTGGTCACACATGCAGGGTACCTCATTGTCATGTTGTGGTCATTCTCAATGATTGATAGGTTACAGTTGACCTTTTTTAATCTCATGATGCTTTTGAGCTTTTCTGGTTGCTTTTTCATTCTTAGATGATGAGAGCTGTGTTCGACCCTATTTTTAAAACTTCGAAGACTTGCAATATAATATGATCGAGTTAATCCGCTATTATTTCCATGCGATATTTTACTTTTTTTTTTTAACTTCTGATTTTGTAAACTCAGGCATCTTGGAACTGAAATGATTTCTTATGATTAACATATCAAATCTAATTGAATTTCATAGATTGCCTCCTCATTGATTTCTGTATTTAGCCTTTTTCATAAGCAACTTGAAATGTTATTATTGAATTCCAAAACATCGCAGAAATGAGCCCAAATGAACCTTTCAAATGGCGCGAACAGATGCATTTAAGGTTGGATACGGTAGCCAACACATGAGCTCCACGGTGGATAGGTGTCGTACCGGCTCCATGTGCTTTTACGCATGGTTTTCTAACGTGGCGGGGAGGGCGCACAGAATAACTTATAGAAATAGTTTTATCATAATTAATATTTTACAGAAAGACATATTCCATTGAAAATTTCTTATCAACACACAGTTAGGTTGCCACAAGAAATCACTACTAGGTTGTTAGCCAAAATGTTTCTTGGGACAAGAAAAAGATACAATCTAGTGTTGTAAGCCAAAATATTTCTGTGACATGAAAAAGATACAATCTAGTGTTGTAAGCCAAAATGTTTATGTGACATGAAAAAGATACAATCTAGTGTTGTAAGCCAAAATGTTTATGTGCCAAGAAAAAGATACAATCCATCCAAAATCCACATCATAATGTGGTTAGAACCAAAAACATATGACCCCCTCTTCTTATGGCCTTGAGATCTGAGTGCCAAAACTCCCAAGTTACTTCTTGAGCCAGGTAGGTTGGCCCCCCAGTCAAGGGTGATTAGGAAAGGTTGATTGATGCCATATGATTATTCCAATTTGCAGCTTCCACATGAGTCTTGGTACCATACCTACATTTTCACTACTGGCCCTGCATTAAGTGGAGGTGTGTAATGAGCATACAGAGAATTGACACCAGCTCTGGTAGGAACAAGGCAAGTGGATAAACCCTCAGTTTGATAGTGGGGCACTTGAATGTTTATGAGATCTTGGAATAATGGTGTATTATCTGCAATGGAGTCCAAGGAGTTTGAAATAATCCTGGTTTCATCAGCTATTCTTGTATCATTGATCATCCCTTGTTCCTTTTCAAGCATTTGTTGTGCCTTTCGTTTTTCCTTTTCCTGTCTTTCCATTTGCTTTTGTTGGTCCTTAACTTGCCTTGCTTTATCTCTTTCAATCCTTTCTTCTGCTCGACGTTGTGCTGCAACAATCCTTGCTGCCTTCTTCTCCTTGACTATATCCTTCTTTTTCTGTTTTAATTCTTGCATTTCAAATTTATTTTTTTATGATTCAACTAACAGGTTTATATAGTCCTCAGAGGTGAGTAACTGTGAGCTTCGGCCCAGACGAAGACTACCTGCTGCACCTTGCTTTTTTTTCATTGATACTCTCTCCACTGGTAGCTTTAGGAACTGTCCAAGTGTCTTCTCCACCCCTCCCACCTGCATGTCATTGCTTGGTACTTCCCTTTCAGTATCTGTTGAAACTGATTGAACCATATCATTATATTCATTTGATGCCTCATTATGTCCTTCATCTTCTTCCATTGATCTATTGTCCACAAAAAAATGAACAATTTCACTGTTCAATTCTGCTGGTTGCGAGGGCATGTTCATGCTTTCTTCATTGGTTGCTGAGACAGTATGTGCATTCATATTGATAATTGCTTCTGCTAGCCATGAAGGTGGGGTTACTTGGGTTGGCAATGTCAATTGGTCATTGTCAACTGCGTGTTCAACAATATCATTAGCAATATCAGCAACAGGAATTTCATGTTCTTGAGTTGGTGGAACAATCTCCATGTTACTAGGAATTTGTTCATTGTTATATTGTGTTTCACATACAATTTCATCATCTTTAGCATATAAGTGTCCTTGAGATAGGGAAATCATATTACCAGCTGCAACAACATCATCTTGGTCATCTACTAATTGCACTTCTTGCACTTCAACACCTGTTTGGACATTCCTTTCATCTGGACCATCCACATGAAACGCTTGGCTACAACCAGTATCATGCATAAGAGCATCATAGTTCAGTGGCCAGATTCCTGTCCTCCTAAAGCCAACCTTGATATTTGATGGTGTCAAAGCCCTTTTAAAAGCTTTACTTGCAAGCTTTGCTAGCTCAAACCTTTTCACCTCAACCCCTGGATTCTTTGCCATCCATGCAGCACTCTCCGACCTGAAATAGTTCTTGAAAGGGACAAACACACTAACATCAAGGGGTTGCAGCCTATGAGTGATATGAGCAGGAAATGTCAACAGGTCGATGCCTAAATTGTTTGCTTCCTTAATTGTTTGTACAGCCATGTGGCTCCCATGGCCATCTAATATCAAAAGGTGTCTGTTATTAGGCGAGACGCCACCTAGTACCAATGCAGCAAAGTGAAAAAGCCAACTTAGAAACAGTTCTTTAGTCATCCATGCATGGGGATGTGCAGCCATGCATGCACCTGTTTCACAGTTCTGTATATAGTTTTTCAATTGATTTTTACCTTTGAATAGATAAAATCCTGGGATTGAAGTACCAATTGCATTAACACAACATAAAATAGTTATCCACTCCCTGCTCTTGGGAAAAATCTTTGGCACATTTCGGCTCCCTCTCTTGGCAATTACCCGCATGCCACAATTCCTCCCTGCCTGTAAACCTGTTTCATCACAGTTCCATATATGGTATGCTCCATAAGAATGTTTATCGTAAGCACTAGAAAGTGTGTCATAGAACTTTTGCACAACTGCAAGGCACAAATTTAATGCTCTGTCTCTATCAAGGCCCTCAACAGTACACAATACAAGTTTTGGATGCCTTTTTTAAAACCCAAACCACCATGATTTACCAGGAAACCCATCTTTGAATGGGTTTGGCCTCCCTTGACAGATTTGAGCAACTGTGGATTTGAGTTGTATCAACTCTAGCCCATGTCCAGTTGGGCCATCTCTTTACACCATTCAACCACCTCGGCCTCCTCCTCCTCAGTCATAACTGTAAGAGGCCCTCTACGTTTTGTATGAGTCATTCCATTTATCCAATAATGTATTGATGAGGGAGGAATACCATGTTTTTTTGCAGATGCCCGAACTGAGTATCCATTAAACTCTATGTCGTCAATTGCAACTAACATTTGTTCTTTTGTCCATCCTCTTATAGCACTGATCTTTTTAGTTGAGCTTTCCCCTTGGACTGTTGTTGATGGTCGTTCTGTGGCTGATGGTGTGTTAACATCAGCAGCTGTCACATGGTCATTTTCAACAATGTTCCCTGGTGCATTGCCGGCACTGACATCAGCTAGCCTGTCATCATCAGACGATGTGCATCGCAGCTGTGCACCCCTTGTCACTCTCCTGCCACTTCTCATTGTACGAGCAGAGTAACTTCCTTTTGCCATATATGCAACAACCTATAAAATTATTGCATGCATTTATACATTAGAATATATGTCAAATTATGCTTTATTACTTCTGCAAAAATACTTTTCCTCTATTACAGGAAATTATCAACATGTATGTTATTGTTTTCATAATGAGAAAAGATGTTTCACTTCCATAGGGCAGTGTCAAAATTTTGCAAATGTCATTCCAAGTAAATCCATAGTTCATCAATTTAGCAACTTTTATATGCATTCAAGTAGATTCTATGATAGTTGTTTCAAACAACTTTTTTCCATTTACTTTCAACAGCGTTTTTCCATTTACTTTCAACAACTTTATACAGCTAAACCAATGAGGTATGTAAACATGTATGAATTACGTTTTTCTCCTTATATCTGTTAAAGATTAGGGAATATAGGTAATAAGCAGGTACTAACCATGCTTGTTTACCTAATCACTTGCTTGTCTCATTCTCATTACACTTGGCATAAGTAATAGCACAGATATTTTATAAGTAACATCATCTAAAGGTTGACCTATCAGTACTAACCTAAGAAATACATGTATAGATATGATAAAGTATGTGTATCACAGGTTGGTTATCTCCCTAATAGACTAGATTCAGCTTTAATATAGATATAACATATGTAATTATACAGAGCTTTGTTCTAGCTCATTCATAGAATAGGGTGAACTGAAACCATGCTCAGATACTAATATGAGCTTTTTAGTGTATAGAGCTTAATAGTGATAAGATGAATGAGATCCATTGAATATGATACATACCTTTGTTCAATGTATTATGTTATATAGCTTATACAACTTAGCTTCATACTAGATCAAGTAATGAGTAAGATACAGGAGTTGCATCAGTTCCAGTACTCTGATTGTAATCATACTAGTATACCTGTTCTAACTTATAAGTAATCTGTATAGGTATATCCCTAATTAACACTATCATAACATGTAAGAAACACAAACCCTTAGTAATACATGTTCCTTATCACTAGTCGCAAGCTTCATTAGTATCACTAAAAGGTTACTCAGCTTAGGCTATGATCAGAGCTTGTATCGTTTCATCATAGTTCATAAGGTAAGCATATCCATATTCAACATACAAAAAACAACACATTTTAAGCATAAGATGTAATCAGAGCTATAAGCTTCAATAGGTTCAATTCCTGTAAGCTAAGCTTCAATTCCTGTAAGCTAAACAAGCTGTGGCGTTGATTAGATGGATACGACTGTATTCAATAGGTTCAATTCCTGTAAGCTAAGGTTCAATTCCTATACCTTATCCTTAAGAAGGGGCCTGATCCCAGTGGATACTCCCATGGCTACCAGCTTAAGCACCAACATTGGGGGCAGGCACAATATTGGCTTGGAGCAAATTATTTCAAACAACCTTCGCATTTTATGTTTTCATTTACAGAAACCTTTCATTAGGGGTGGGGGGTACAAGGAAAGATCCTTTATCGCGGGTACTCAATTGGATTTTTTATTACTCACAATTGGGGACATGGATGTTGGTGAATTCATTGTACCGATACCATATGTGAAACAGATTAAGGTTAAGCTTCATCCATCTTTTGATGTAAATGGCCTATTCCCTTTTGTATTTTCCTTGTATGATGTGTGTGTATATCTGGGCCCTTCCTTTGGGCTCTA
>APFE030754631.1:0-13432 GCA_000404065.3 Pinus taeda
TATGTCTCAAATTTCAATTGCGGAAAGTATTTTTGTCTTACATGAAAAGAGAATTAGAGTAGTGGAAGAAATCAACTTAGAAAAATATCCAAAAATAGAAATCACCACATTCAAAAGAGAATAAACCAAGAAGGAGATAATAGAATAAATGTTATTCTTATCATGATGAGGAGGTAATGGAGACATATATCGATATCCCATGTATCATAAAAATGGTAATTGTTTATTTTATAGTGTCACTCTATAAATTTGGAGTAAACATATTTTGATACATATTTCATTAGAATCTATTAAATGATAGAAGTGATTGTAGGAAGCAAAAACATTACCCGACACAACAATATCCAAGGAATTTTTCCGATGAGGTTGCAACCCGCTAGTCATAGATGTTATAGGTTCTTCAAATTTCCTATCTCAAAAGGCATGGCTCCTTGAGAAAATTGTTGTTTAAGTTAAATTGTAAAAGGTTCAGAAGATTCCCTAAAATGGATGGAATTTTAGCATTAGAAAATTGGAGAAAATGTTTAATACTTGCAACTATGGTAGTTGGGTGAAAGTGGCAGAGACTGAACTCTTAAGTTATTTGTGGAGAGATATAGATGTTTATGTCTTCAAAGCTCAGAGACAGAGACAGTCTCTAAGAGTAGGAGTCAAGCAAGGATAATATTGTGTGATAAACCCAAATACTTGAGTTTAATGCATCTTCCCAAGTCCACATGACTACTACCTGAATCATTGATGTAATTTGAAATCAATGCGTTAATTTTTAATCAGAGTGAGGCAAGCCACTCTACTTTTTGTTGGGATGAATAGCGTGTTCCCAAATTTTCATTAAATAGCCACCAAATTATTATTGCCAAATTTCCATTAACGATTTTTCTGCAACATTGTGATTGCCATGATAAGGCTAACATGTAAGAGTCCAGTTGAGTTAAAATCTTCACTTTTCTTAGATAAGTATTCAATGTGTTAATTTGAATGTTCACATTTATAATAGTTATCCATAAAATATTAGTATAAAACTAATAAATAATAATTAAAATATCTTACTAAATATTTATCTAATTTAAATTTGATTTCCAATATTGTTTTCAAATTTCTATTAATAATTATGTACCGTATGTGTGCACAATTATGAGTGCTAGGTAAAGAGGTTCAACCTTATATTAGTGAAAATATTCTTACCTACAAGCCAAATTCAACTCATTTTGTGCATATTTTTCCTTCATAATCGTTTCAGAAAATATAATACCAAATATTTTGTTGACAACATTGAGTAGAAAGCTTCAAGTCTTACAGGTAATTATTTAATATGATAACATAAAATATCATTGACACTTGAATTAGTTATCCATATAAAACTCCTAATAAAAATTATTGAGCAAAGTAAGAATATTGAATAGGAAAGTTCCAAAGAAATATGATAAAATCTATGAGTTAAAAAATATTTAAATATATAAATAAGGTCTAATTTATAGACAAAATAGTATTTTTCATTCCGAGATACAACCTCAAGAAAGACAGATTTTTTATTGTCTAAAATACATTTTTGAATTCATAAATTAATTCAGCCATGAAAAAACCTTGGGGGACTCAAATTCTACAAATTAAACAACTAAAAGTCAAGTTTTTAAAAATAAATGCTAGAATTTGGTTTGAATTGAAATTAATTAAAAAATGATAATGATAAAAACTATTTCCTCTATAAGTTAGACTACAAATAAAAATAATAATAATGTTAAACACATAATTAATATAATATTTAAAGATATGTGCGTTAAAATATTATAATTTTAATCCAATGTAATATAAGAACAACTACTAATCAATAAATATATAATTTGTACAATAATGATTTTTTTTCCAACACTATAAAAGTATATCATTATTAGTGAAGCTAATCATTTTTTGTTGTTACTGTCATTCAAGGAAAACTACTCCATCTGGAATGTAATATAATAACAACTAGTAATCAATAAATATATAATTTGTACAAGAATGATTTTTTTTTCCAACAGTATAAAAGTCTATCATTATTAGTGAAGCTAATCATTTTTGTTTGCTACTATTATTCAAGGAAAACTACTCCATCTGGAATGACCCGTTAGTGGTCTACGAGGTGTCAGATGGCTCATGGGCTTGGGTCATTTACCTACTTTCTAAGTCCTTAAGCGTCTTTAAATCTTAATTGTAACACTTAAAACTATATTAATGATAATTTTACATGTATTATCATACATTAATAGGAGTAGTTAATTTAGTGAATTTACATGTATTGGTTAGTTGATGTTTGAATACATTTTAGTGAATTTTTTATAGTGTCAAAAATATTTATCTAATAAATTTCAATGATAACTGATTATTATTTAGATAATACCATTTTTTGAGAATGTAAATAGCATGGTTTAAGTTTCTTGATAGTCTTGCAACTAATATATTTTTCCAATTAAAACCGTATATTTACTACATTGAATAAGAACAAAATGAAATATAGGGATACATATGTAATTGAGAATATCTTCAAAGTATCACCAAGTATTTGTAGAGCATCAAGATTACAAAATAGAAGGTTCCATGATTAATCCTAAAACTATGTACCATTGATTTAGGACAAAGACATCCCTCATCAATATTCCTCAGGTGTGAGGGTACTTCCTTATTGAGTAGATAGTCCAAGTAATGATTTTATTACAAATAAAATCTAGATATAATTGAGCATACCTCGTTGTTAAAATACACTATGTGACAAAACAAAAATTATTGGAGCATTTATAGATATAGCAAAATAATAGTATGTGAAAAGTAAATAGGTTAGTATGATATATCAACTTGTATCATCACCAAAGGGGTTGGAAGCTATATTGGCAATAACCATTTAGGTACGAATGAGAAAATACATGAAAGTTATTGTGTTTTTAGATTGATGTTATCACCAAGGTTTCACCCTCATCATAACATAAATTTGTATCAAAAAATACATGCCAAAAATATTATAATGATATTTTCCCAAACTCATTTTCTTATTAGTATTATTTATATTAGATTTGTTTCCTGATGTATATCATTTTGGGTCCCCATATTAAAATCAACACCATATTGTAAGACTTAAGGGTGATTTTTGTACATATTTTAACAAATGTTCTTAGTTCACCATCAATGTAACAACCATAGATTTGATCATTGGCATTAGAAAGAGAGAACTAATGCTATAAAAAATGTAAATCATCCATAAAACATCATAACAGTAAGGAATGGAGAGTGATTTCTTTTCACTTGATTATGATGTTATTGATATAATTAAAAAATTATTAAGAGAGCATGTAGATACATCAAATTTGATAATGAGATAATAAAATATATTAATGTATGAACCTAAAAACCCTAAATCAAAATTCTCCAAAGCAAGAAATATTTAGCACAATAGATAAAGGTGAGTCCTTTATATCATGTTTTAACTAGATGTTGAAACAATTGAAAGAGGAGGAAGTTATAGATCTATTTACACCTACTATGAGTACATGGTGAAGCATACTACCAAAAGTAGCCATGATATTACTAGAAGTTTCCTAATTCAGTTAGTATTTTTTTAAACATAAGCTAGAAAGGATATTATGGGATATTGAATAGCGAAGGAAACAAGTCATAAAATTTATTATGTGGCATATTTAACTTGATTTAACATTTATTTAGATTCATAAAATGTTGTGTTTCCTAGAATAAAGTCATTGTATATCTATTAAAATAGATATATCAAATATGTATGCCTAAACATTAAAAACTCATAAAAAATGTGAAATAAAATGAGTAAATGAAATAGAGTGCATGAGCTTAAATTCAAGATAGTGTAACTTAAAATATGGTTTTATAGTATCATGAAAGTTGAAACCACACTATTAAAATTGATGGTATGATATACAAATAATAGAAGATGTAATTAATGAAGAGATAATCGATTCAAGAAACATAGTTCAATGCATGTTTATAAAATTTTGGATTTTCACTTTTGTAGACCATATATATCGATGGAATTCAACAGATGATAAATGAATTGTTTATGTACGCCATGGTTGCAAAGGAAATAATGAAATAGTTGAATATATGAATTTGAAAATCCTTATATAAAATGCTATGAAGTCAAAAATATTTATAAAATAGAGTTAGAGGTTCTTGAGGCCTTCTCCATCATCACATTATTAAGAAAAAAATATGTTGAGAAACTATGTTAAGATGCTCAAATATTTAAAATAAATGGAAAAATGACATATATAAGTATGCATTTTATGCAGACCTAATGAAACATATTTTAAGATTGATATGGAAAGTTGTATTATGCGAATGGACTTATTTTAAACCTTGACTATGATGGATATCATACCTTTATTAATTAGAGATATATAATAGCTAAAGTAAATGAATAATTACCATAAAATCTTAAACTTAAGTGTAAAAAGAGTTGAACAAAGAAGGAATGTTTGCAAGTCACAAAGATATTTCAACAGTTAACTTAAATGAACTGTGTATGTGTTTACTGAGCTAAATCAAATATCTATGTCCAATATTTTATAACTCGTAAATAATGTAAAATAGAGTGTAATAGATTCACGTATTATTCACGACCTAATAAAACATAAATTTTCATAGGAACATATAAGCTTGAGCCATGCTATTAAAACATATGAGGTGATATCCAGGTATGAAAATATGTAACTAATGAAGAATAATTGTATGGAAGAAATCTAGAGAAATGGAAATTTGGAAATGGTTGAATATATAGAATTAAATCTGGATTCTTCTTGAAGAAAGAATACTTAAAGAAATACATCAAAGATAACAATGGTCCTTTTTCAGTTCCCTGTATTTTTTGTTTGTAACAAATCATAATCCTTTTGAAATTTAATAGCAGAGTTGTATATAAATACTAAAGATATTAATTATCTCTAAGATTACATTTCTTGGCATAGGCAAGTTTAACAAAATTAAGGAAATGTTGAATTTGAGCATTATCGCATTTATGAAAATGTGTGGGTTAAACATATAATGGTTAGTTTTCTCCATCATGATATGTTTTGGAAAACTATAACAATGCAATATAATAAAAGCTTGATAATGCTTCCTAATGGATACGTTCAAGGTTTATGAATATCTCTCACACTAAACCAAAGTAATTATTCCTAACATTTATTTTGAGGTATAAAAAAACATTTCCAATCATGACATAAATTCACATGGATAATCTCTTTTATTTTAAGTTACACTATCTTCAATTTATACCACACATGCCCGTATTCACGATTACTCTACAGATGTTCATATTAAGGAACCTATTAGCACTATCCTTAACCTTGAAAAAATAAAACCTAATTTCAGCTCTTATAAAAAGTCCCCTTCTTTTTGGGAAAAGTGGGGTCAATTTAATCTTGTCAAAATTGCATCTTAAATTTTATTCTTCACAACAAATGAGAGCATCTTCATGACCTTTTACAAAACCCTTCTGAATATGTATAACACATAATTCAACATAGAAAAGAATAACAGAATGATCCTTTTGATCAATGTTATTTTAATATCGCAAAATGAATCATGGGTAATTGTCTAAGAGATTTGTTGTTTCTCATTGAAATTTTGATGATTGAAACACATGGTCAATAGTAGATAATGTAGAAAAAAATATCTTAGAAGACCATGAAAAAGAGGACTAACATATCATTTAAAAACCACCCTCTCAGTTATTTCTATTAGATAAAAAAATATTATCTAGAAATGAAAAAAATAAAAAAATATGCCTAAAGACACTGAAGGATCCTCTAGAATTCTATTAGCAACACAATCTTCTCCTCCTCGATTATCTCCTCTTCAATTAGGTGCACTAGCATGATAATTGATACATCAGTGGTATAGGCAATTATAAATGGTGGAACTAACATAAGAGGAATGGGTATATAATGTATATAAGTTACCTGTAGTTCATACAATCCCATAAAGCCTTGAATTATCCATTGAAATTTTTCTCATAAAAACTGATAAAAAACATAAGAAAATACACTAGAGAAATTGAAATGCTATTGGAGACTAAAGAATGGTCCCCTGTATTAAACGAATGTGAGAAATCATTGCCATAAAACTTGACTCACTCGAAAAATAAAGGCCAATTGGATGTTTGGTCATTATATAGAATGGGAAAGCCTTGTTTCTATGGATTTCCCCTTTAGTTCATAGTGACTAATGATATAACATATAAAAATATTAATTTAATATTTGGGATAAACATTATTAATTACTATTTCGATATAAAAATTCACCAACTCAAATTTTTGAACCCTCAAATTTTAACCATGGGAAATAATTTTCCCGTAAAAATTTCAATCCATTAATCGAGAATAGAAATGAATTACAACTAATAATATGGATGAGGAAGTTTTAGAAAAATTTATACCTAAATAAAAAGAGAAAAACATTCAAAGTTGTTGCAGTTAACATAAATACAACACCACCAATATGTCTGTTGCAAATTAAAAATTAAAGTTTATTCTACTCCAAGAGTTAGGTACAAAAATTATAATAATGGAATATGGTAATATATGTAATGATGAAACTATAGTTTCAAAGCTTGTGACAAAAATTTGGAGTTTTAATAGTGAAATATAACCTCAAGCCTGAAACCGAAATTGATCACTTTTGAACCAAAATTTATTTCACTTCCCGAAAATGAAGCAAACAAATCAAGAGGGAAAGAATTCTCGAGAAAATGGAATGTAAAAAAAATTACGAAACATAATGAGAAGAGTTACCTATAAGACTGTGGTGAACCTTGAATTTTAATTTCAAATAATATGTTATTTTGCAAAAAAATCTCCTGTACTACATATCACTATTATTATTACCATTAAAAATATGAAAACTAAGAAAATGGAAAGTATACGATTCAATCACTAAATGAGATCTCATATCCCAAAATTAATTCAAATAACACGATATAGTGGTCAACTAAAGAAATAATCTCATTTTAATCCAAATGAGGAAGGAAAAATTCCTACCAAAATATTCATTTTTGGAAATTGAGTTGAATGGAAAGTTGTAGGCTTATTTATTTTTTTCTAGTCTCCCTCGAAATAAGCTCATGCAAACCTGCACAGCTAATTTTTTTATAAAATAAATTTGTAGTTATTAGTAATTAAATATGATGAAAAATAATTTCCCAAACAAAAATTTAAAGCCCTTAATTTTGTCCATGGGCAAAATTTCGCCCCAAATTTTTCCGTCACGATTATTATAAATAATGCAAGCATAATATATAACAAGTTTATAATTTATTTGGTTTGTATGTTTTTTTATCCATTGAGAGAGGTATCACGGGTCCCTGTTTTATACAGACATAATATATAACAAAGTTATAATTTATTTCATTTTTATGTTTTTTTAGAGAGGGAAATGAGAGAGTATCACGGGTTCCTGTTTTGATGCCTATCATCATGGATTGATGTAAGTCTACACTTTCCATTCATTTTATTTCTATTGTTTCCATAGTTTCTCTTAATTTAATTTTAATATTTTTTTTAATTAAATTGAAAATAAATTCCAAAATAGATATGAATATTATTCTTCTAATAGGAAAAGTAGATATTCCATAGTAATAACCTAATTATTATGTTGGTGGTAGATATTTAACTTTCATGGAATATGTTAGAATATCCATAATGGTAATGTTATATGACGATAAGAGTTGTGTGCAAGGAAGGTATGCTTCTTTAATTAACTTATCTCAAATTAATTAACTTAAGAAAATTTCATATCAATACATGTCACATTGGAAATGATGTATTGATAAGCTATGGTACAGGTAAATGGTATTGGAAGAAGAGATGTTTAGAATTTAAGAGTATCCATTGGAAGTGGGAGTGGATATACATGGCTAAAGATATTGTTATATTTTATATAACTCTTATATTAATTCTTTTTATAACAATAATAAAGTTATAATTCAGATAATTGTTATGATTCTTTTAATGTGGACAAAGTCACATGTATAATGGGTTTAGAGTTTTGATTGTTGTCACACTTTGATTGCTAAAGGTATTTATCAAACATTGGAATAGAGATGTATGTGTTGGTTATAATAAAAACAATAAATCATTTATAGTAAAAAATATATTCGATATAGTATATTTTAATTTAATTTTGTAACAAACATTTTAATTAAATTGAAAATGAAAAATGTGAAAACTACATTTCAAATAAATCTCAACACTAATATTGAAAATAATCCTAGCACCAATCTATTATCCATTGATGATTAAATTGATATTCAAGAATTCATATTCCAACATATACACACCTATCAATATTGTAAAATTAATAAAGCATAACTATGTTTTCACAAATTCAATTATATGTATTTTATGTTTGTAAATTATGTTTTCCCATATTTGATTTTTAATCACTAATATTTATATTAATGTGCATAAATATATATTTTTAATATTGTTTTTTTATACCTAATGTTTTCATTTTTTTTTGTTTTGTCTAATAGATGCTAAGTTATATTTGGAGGCCTTTTGTTGAACTCTAATGTGATGCTGAGTTCAATTTGAAGAAATTTCACTAATATATTTAGTATATGAAATATTTTTTATTAAAATTATTTAAAACATGCATATATTCTCATTTCTCCCTTTATGAATGGAATTTAACCACAATGCATATATTAATGTTTTGCTAACTTCATTATTCAGCAAAAGACGCATTTAATGAATGTGAAATATGGGGACACCATCCATGTGACTTGGAAGGGAATGATCTTGCAATATCAAAATAATTTTTTAGATGGTTAATGACAATTTAATAAAAATATTTTCAGAAACAAATTAAAATATATTTAAATATAAAAAAGTACAAATAAATTTAATGGGAAAGGTAAAGATTTTTGAATTTTCACTAAGGAGATAGATGTTCAAGAATACATATAGCTTAATATAGGTAACTCCTATATTACCACATATTGAAACTTTTATACTAGAAATGGTCATATTTATAGTTTATAGTTACGAAGACAAATTCCTTAGTCCTTATTGTGATAAAACAATTCCATGAAATTGAGATAAAATCGAACATGCATAAGCAATATAATGAAATAAAATAAGAATCCAATGTTTCATTTACTAAATTGTAATACGATTAGAGGTGAAAACAAGAAGCAAAAAAAATCAAAATTATTTGAACACTTCAAACCATACAAAGTAAATTGGGCATGCGATTTTGAGAAGAAAACTCTATAGTGATTTTTCTTAAATAAACACATCCAATAACCAATAAAGATAAATTATCTCACTCCCCATATGATTAATAAAAATGGGTAAACACATGAGCAGTTCACTATAAAATGTATTTTCAAATATTTAAAATCTTTAACACATTTTTATTATAAATTTACATACTAGTACAATTATAGAAATTAAATAACTAGTAGATGTTAATAATTATGAATCCATAATAAACATCAAAAATGTTATCATCTAAAATTGCTATAATTTCTAAGATTATGAAATGAACTATATTATTATTATTATTATAAGTTAAACATATACTCACTTGAGGAAGCATGGAACAAGATTTTGATGGATGGATATTTATATCCATTTTATCATGGAGTTTCTTAATCTACAAATAGACTATGTTACAATACCATGGGAAGAGTCATGGCTTCTCAATATCACATGTCAAAAAAATAATAACTTATTTCATATGAAAATTTCTCATGTGATATTTTGTTAATTAATTAATTTAACAAAAATAACAAAAAAACATAACTAGGTTGCACATAAATCTCAGTCCTTGATTTGTGTATACTACTAAACAAATTCATAGAATATCTAGTGGTCCTATCATATATATAATAATAATTAATAATTAAATTAAAATTTTGAAATCCCTATTTTAAAAGAAACATGTTTATGGATATAATTAAGTTTGACTTAATATTAACTTTGAGTTACCAATTACATCTTGCCTAAAAACAAGCATTGTTCAATTTGAATTTTGAATGGGCACACACTTGATAAGTGGTGAAAGTTCCATGTTAATAGACTCAAACATAACTGAATTTATTTTACTATGATAAGAAACAACTAGATGATTTAGGGTCCTTAATGGAATACATGAAAACTCAATTTTATCACCATAAGCAACAACTAAGTGATTCAGAGTCCTTAACTAAGTTTTCCTTCTTATTATTATCATGTCTGCAAGTGATTGTGGTCATGAAAAGACAAAGCAATAAAAATTGGTTTTAAGGTACAATAAAATCATTCTTGGGATAAATTTTAAGAAGTAATCATATAGAAGTGTACTTTAGCATAACAATGCAATCTAAGGTATTTCCATATATTTTGTAGCTAATGATGCAAAAAAAATAGAAATGAGCATTTCTTGATGTTGTCTAAATCATGTCTACAAATGACTATGATCATATATGGAAATTATGTTTTCTTAAGCTAGCTAAATTGCATTGTTTCCTATTACATTACATGAAATGACTTATAGATGTTATGTAAGAAGTTATAATGGGATAACCTACTAGAAATGCAATAATTTGCAGTTGTCAATTACATTGAAAGTATTATGGAGATTCCCTATATATTAGAGTAGTTGATATGTATATCATTTACATATTTTCAACATAGGGAGAACTAAAATGTAGAGTGAGGTCACAAAAGAGAGAAGCCATGCATTTTCAATCCATTTTTTATTATTAAAAAGGGTTTGGTAAAATGATAAAAATTCTTATGATCCAGTATGATAGTATTGTGGAAACATTTCTTTCTATATCGATGTGATGTGAAATGCATTAAGCCAAGGGTAGAGACAATGTAACCCTTGAGAGGTTTATTTGACAACTATTATTCTCATAATAACAATGAAGAATCTACTCTATAATCGACATGGGTAGCATGAAAGTATATTTTTTTGTATGCATCCAGGACATGATATGTGGTACCAGTGAAAAGGAAAAATTTTCTGAATAGCATAATTTTGTAGAAGAAATTATAGTTGTTTGGAAAATACAAAGATGAAAGTTTGGAGACTAGTTTCCTCTAAAGAATGGATTCTTTTAACTATGAATTTTCATTCTCAACTTCTAAGATAATATTTTTAATAAACATTAATTCATTAAATATTGTATAAAAAACCAAGTAATCTTGGAGAAAATATATATAAAATTAGAAGAAGAAAAGTACAAATTTCTTTAAAACCACACAAACTATTTTAACAAAAAATATATATATTATATTTTCTTACATCACAGAACAAAATAAGATATATTATCTCACTCCTTACATGATTAAAGAAGAAAACTAATAATTCTCCATTAAATTTGTTTTCAAAATATGTAAACCTTATAATAAAAAAAGTTAAATACAGTAAAATATAAATATATAATTAGATGTTAGAAATGCATAAATTAGCAATACATGAATTAAAAGAAACATATTTACATTGTAAATTTACATATTAAGTTTGACTTCATTTTTACTTCAAGTTACAAATGACATTAAATTAGGGAAAAGTTTAACTTATTGATGAAATGACATTTTTGCATCGAATATGGGGTTTCAATTTCGAGCAAGATTCATTTCCCCTAAATTCTTGAATTTTATATACTAAACAACTTAAACTCAAACTTTAAAAATATTTACTGGGTTTCAATTAAAATTAACTTTAGTAATTATGATATAATCAATTGTTCATTAAGATATATGAGGCAGAGAACCTTTAAATGAATATATTTTTTGGTTACAAAAAATGTAGTAAACTGTGATGCGCTCTTAACGATCCATCAATGTTTTTTAGATACATGATGTAGAGAATCTGTAAATGAATATATATGGATGCATTGAAATGACTAGAATGCTTTTGACATGCATTTTTCTTTTAATTTTAGTAAGTATGATAGAACATATTTTTGTTTTCTTTAATTGATATGTGATATATGGTTAAATTTATCTAATTAAAAAAAATTAAATAAAAATATAGAAGAATCAAAAAAACTAACACAGAGTAACAACCACACAAACATTGAAATGCACTAGAGAAAACACTTGCAAAATCAAAATACAAAACATTCATGTTGCTGTTACCGCAGTAGCTAGCAGGTCTCGCTGAAGAATACAGTGAATAGGCATGCTTTGTCAGACCCATGGCAGCGACAGGATTACGTTCTTTTGGGTCGATCATAAACCTATGGAAGAACCAATTTTTTTTTTAATCAAGATCATCTCATTAAAATTTTGATTTAAATTTATTTACTACATTAGTTATGACAAAAAAAAGAAATTGGTTGAATTAGGCTTTGGATTTTATCTTTCAAACACAAAATACAACTTACTATCTATAGCGTTGTTTTGTTTTTGTTTTTCTTCTAAAATATAATAGGAAAGATATTCTAAGTCATTTAATTTGTTTTATTTTTAAGATTTAAAATAAAAATTATTTGATCTCTAATTTCACATTGATCATTATTGTAAAAAACTATATAAGTTATTTATAGTGATGTAAAATTAAAATTCTTGTAATTGGGTATGAATCTTATTGGTGACGAGGGAAATTAATGGTGACTATATAATATATTCATGTGATCTTAGTTAATCATTAATATTAAGCATTGTTTTTTTTCCACTTTTCATGATTCATTTTATAGTTCTTTCATTTAAGAGATAACAATTAATCAAATTAATTTAATAAGGAAATTAATCTTATTAAAATAAAACTAATAACACAATAGTTAATGTGAAGCATCTATAGGTTCTAAGTGTTTTAATCTGGCTCCAATAGCATATGTAATGATCTGAAATCGAACCATATAAATAAAGAGAATGAAATTATATGTAATTATTTTTTCATTCTATGTTTTTCTTAGGAGGAGGAGGGGATGACGTGGAGGATAAGAAATAGGTAGAGGTTGAGCAGTAAGTGGAGGAGTTTGGAGAGGGACAAGAGGAGGGGGAGATGGGGGAGGAAGGTGGGCGAGGAGGTAGGGGAGGAGGTGGAGGGGGAGGAGGAGGAGGAAGAGGACATGGGGGAGGAGGCGAAATAGGTAGACAGGGAGCAAAAGGAGGGTTGGGAGGAGGAGGAAGGGGAGGAGGTTGTCTGAGGGAGAGTAGCCGGAAGAGGTTGAGTGGCATGATGAGGAGGAGGAGGTAGTAGGGGAGAGGATGAGTGGGGATGCGGATCGAGGGAGGGAGAGGTGTCAGTGGGGTGAGGATGTGGGGATAGAGGATAAGATTGAGGTTGGGAAATGGGGGGGAGGCAGAAGGAGGGGAGCCAAAGGTGGAGGCAGGAGACGGGGGAGAAGGGAAAATAGGTGGAGGTGGGTGAGGAGGGAGGGAGTTGCAAGGGAGGAGTGGGTAGGTGAGGTGGAGGAGGAGGAGGAGGAGGTTGG
>APFE030754634.1:0-11539 GCA_000404065.3 Pinus taeda
ACTCTTATTACCGTAACAACCCAGAGATTAGCCCTCGTTACCCGTGACGAGAGACCTCGTATTCCTCACCCCGAACCCTAGATATTGAGCCCCTTACTCCATCGTTACCTCGTTAATAGAATATTATAATAACGATGGAATATCATCAGCGATATTATATAATAATAATATTATTATAATCTCGCATATTATATGGCTTGATGTGTTCTCAAATGGAATTACAAATATCTTCCTGGTCATTGGGCCAAATCAGGTTAGGTTAGGGTGGCCGAAACGCAAGATTAACAAAACAGCACTATGCGTGCTGCTGTTCTTTAATGTATTGGTACATTAAGACAATGTACCCGTAGCGCTCTGTAGCTATTCAGGTTTTGCTGTTATTTCTGTTTATATTTCAGAAGCAAATTTAATTGGTTGGGGCGAAGAATAATTGTAATTGAGTGTGAGGACAGACGAATCTTGATGAGGAAGTATTCAGACTTTTCATATGTGTTGAACAAGAAAAGTATCAATAAGTGCTTTCCAAAATTGTAGAAAATAACTATAAACAAGTGCTCAACATTTCAAACATTTGCAGTGTTCATCATTTCAAATTATCCATAAACAAAAATGCATAATGCATAGTTGCAAGAAAAGATTATAAACCATACTTTAAAACAAGGCTCGAACAACAGGCATGGCTTCAAATGGGAAAATTTTTTTATCCATAAACGATATCGTTTATCCATATTTGTGGAAAAAAAATTATAAACAAGACTTTAAAACAAAATCATCCATAAACGATATCCATAGTTGGGAAAGAAATTATGAAGAAGACTTTAAAACAAGGCTCGAAAAAGAACCATGACTAAAGAGTGTAAAGATAAATCGAATCGACAGAAATGGCATCCTTACCTCTAGTGTGATTAGAACTAGAAATGTGAAGTTTTAGGTGCAATGAGCGTGGCCCGGAGGGTGGATCGAACACATAACCTTGAGATATTCAAGGTGACGATCAGCTTTCCAGTGACACTCTCCCAACAAAGCTATCTTCCTTAACTCTGAAAAAGATACAACGGCAACAACATTGGTGTTACCAATGGAAACACCATCGTCACGTTGTTACCACTCATTTTCTCTAATCTTCGAACATCCTCGTGCTAACTTTTATTTTCTCTAATCATCCAACATCCTCGTACAATATAATAAGAAATCTTATCTTGAAACAATTGGGCATGACCATAGTTTCCGTCATTCATGACCAACAGTGGTTGGAATCTCTAATCTTCACATATTGTCGAGGAGAAATTGCCATTGCGAAATCGGCCCAAGGAAAAAAAAAAATTCCCATCGCTCGAATCCATCTATCAGCGCTTAACCAAATACAACCGTTGAATTTAAGATTCTTGATTGCCAAGGAGAGATTGCGATTGCGAAACCCGCGTTGAAGAATGAAGGAAACCGCTATGGAAAAAGACCATGGCTCGAATCCCTCTATTAACTAAATTTAACTGAAGCAAAAAAGCAAAAAGTTAACTAAATTTGAGAAGCCGAATATTAATTCCATTGTGGAAAGCTCCACCATCAAAAGAATCGCCCGAATCCCTCTATTAACTAAATTTAACTAAAGGAAAAAAGGCAAAAAAATTAACTAAATTTTAGAAGCCGAATATTAATTCCATTGTTTCCATTGTTGAAAGTCCCATCCACAAAAGAAAAGTTAACGGTTAAATTTGAAAAAAAAGCGAACCAAGAAATTATCCCTTTTTATAAAAAGTAAAAGAAACAACCCGTTAATATCTTTTGAAGTAAAAGGTTGGCAATTTCAAAAACCGAATGGTTAATGCCAAACTAAGATATTAGAAGTTAGAAGTTAAATGTTAAATATTAGAAGTTAAATGTTAAAGGAAACCATTAATTGCTTTTAAGTAAAAGTTTGGCAGTTTCAAAGTTAGAAAGACCAAACAGTTACTTGGTTTTTTTATATGAAAGATAGAATTTCAAAATTAAAAAGGTAAGGGTGAAATTTAAAAAAATGATGTGTAAATTGTTTTTTTTTAAATTGTTTGGAAAATAGGCAAAGTTAATGAATTCATAGAATTATCAACATGCAAGGAAAGTTAGTACAATTTATTTTCTTAAATAATAAAATTGTCAAAATATAATTTGATGTTTGATAACAAAAATCTTTATTAGAATTCATATGGTTTAATAACATTTGCCACTACTAAAATAATTGTTTTTTATTAATAAATAAAGTTATATGAACTAATCATTATTTATATTAGTATTTAAGAAATATTTAGTTTATATTTTTTTTAAGGAATTTGAAATGAGAAATAATAGAAATAAAATATTTACTTCAAAATTTCAGATAATCTAATTTTTCAATATTTCCAAGAGCTTTGGAAAACTCTAGTAGCCTCCAAAACCCCAGCTACTAAATCATTAAGGGTTTTTTAAAATACAACTAATAAGTTATTGGATTAAAACAATGAGGACAATTATAAGGAAACACTAATTGGGTTTCCCAAAAATATTTTGATTTGAGAAAATATATATTTTAAGAAACTTGCGAACAAAGGTGTTCTACATGTGGTTTACGCTCAAACTCTTTTTTAAAATGTTCTGGATCACAAAAACCTCAATTCAACAAAATATATATTAATATATGTATTTATAAATTCCCTAATTATAATGAATTTATTTTAGATACTTCTATATATTGCACTATATGTTAACCTCCACAAATTGTTTCCCTTATTTAAAGTAACATTTGACCACTATGTCAACTATAATATCTTATACAATATGTTTTCCTTATCCAAAAACCATTATGAATGTCACATCATTGATATGACACATACCGCTAATTTATTATGATCATTGATACTCTTAGAGAAATACAAACTCTTCCATAATGCAACATCTAACCACTATTACCCATAAGAAAAAATGACATTGATCACTTGATTATTCTCAAGGGACTAACTCTAAAATTGATTAAACCATATTGCATTATGATCTTTAACACAATGAATTCTAAAAACTATGACCCATAATATGCTTCAAGATCAAGACATTGCAACTCTTGAAATGTTACAACACACATCAATTTTAATATCGAACACATTAACTATAACATTAAAACTATAGCTTTTATGTATTTAAAGTGGCCTAACATAGTGAAGATAAATATGAATAAACTATAATTCCAAATTCAATCCCATAAGAAAGGAATATAAGAAATGTTGAGAATTTTGGAGATAATATTTTTATTACTGATATTGACCCACAAAACACTTTTGGTGAGTCAAGATCATTAGAGTCAACATATGGTAATGAGCTTGACTAATACTTATATTTCACCAATTACATGATACAATAATGGTGTACATTTTTGTGGACCATTTAAGGTCTTAATATTAGTGTCTTAAGTTCCTTTAAGCTATTGTTTCTTTACAATTTAGTTTTATAAATAATTATATTTTTTGTATTCTATCCTTCCACGCACTAAAATAAACCAAATTTAGATAAGTTTTTCTAAATTTACTTTTATTTATTTCAAAATTATAAAATTTCTAAATGTATAAATTGTGTATTTTGTATATGGTTTTCTCTTATTTTCAATATTATATGCAATATGAATAATAAATATTTTCTATTTGATTTCTATTTATTCATATTTATATTATTGGGTTAAATATATATTGTTAAATTAATCTTTTGATATCTCACTTTTTTTCTTATTTCTAATTCTTTCCTAGTGAACATTAAATTAAATGTTCAATTTTGAGCCCAATATAAGATGAAGGGTTGTTGTTTTGCTACTTTAGTTTATTTCAATTATTATAGATATTTATTCTAATCACATTATATAAAATGTGTATGCAATCTCATTTCTTTATTTAGCAATGATATTCAAAGAAAACAAAACACAACAAAATGGCAAGATAGTATAAATATTACTTCTCCATTAATTTTGTTAGATTCAGTAATAGTGTTATGTTTTTTGTTATTTTTTGACAATTCTATAGCACAATGTGAACAAATAATTTTTTAGATATGCATTTTATCTATTATGCCATTCAAAATAAAATGTTAACATCAAAATAGGAATTGAGATTTTGATTTTCCAATTAATAAATATGTTAAACGAAACTCATTAAAATAAACCTCCATTCAAAAGGACATGCTACCATTGTCATTTTGCATGAATAGGGAGAGTCTCTAACATTAAACTCACTATGCTAGAAGAAATTGGTCAAGTGATCATGATGACAAAATCTACAACTGGGAAAAACACATTGGTGACATGTTGAATATGAATTCCTATGGATGTAAAAGTTCAAATAACTCCATTTCATTCCTCTTTATAGTAATTTGGCTAGCCATGAAGAAAAATTCACAAGTTGGCCCCTATGAAATGTTTAGAAATCTTCCAACAGATAGGGGGTAGATCAACACATACACAAAATGTTTCCTCCGTGAAAGAGGTTCTGTATTAGGCTACAATTGACCAAATATTTATAGAATCAATTAATAATCTAACATAATATTCCTAGTTCCACCATAAGCTTGAGAAGAACAAAGGGACATACTTTTACTCCTTGTATATGTTGAACAACTAGAAGAAAGGGAAGAATAATTTTACACGGAAATCTACATTTGACCTCTCAATACCTGTGACATAATATCCTAAGAATTTTATCTTCTACGGTTATACAATAGATTTTGTGAATTTGTGTAGCTATTATCTCTTTATTTAGAGATGGTTACAACCATTCTAGCCAATTTGTGTTCTACAATATGGTCTGATTTTATTTATTAATAGAAGTTGACTTTTCACCATATTATTATAATCTCTAGCATACTTATTAAGCCGAGAGACTCATTCTACAAACTAATATGAGGGATCCGTCCCTTAAATTGACATGTTCCCCTATAAAATAAACTAAACTATTCCCTAAATAAAAAAATAATGTCGACTATAATAAAATAAAATGACTATATTGTAAAGTAATTACAACTAAAAAAACTATCCCTCAAATTGACATGGGCCCCTATAAAATAAAAATAAACTATGCTCTAAATAGAAAAATAATGTCCGTTATAATATAGTAAAACAAATATGTTGTAAAGTAATTAAAAGTAAAAAAAAGTGTGACTAAGATGTTTAAACTTTTACTTTTCAAAAAATTTGACAAAGAGATTTAAGTAAACTATTTTTTCAAAAACATTTCAACATGTTATTTAACTAAAATATTTGAAGACCTACGTTAAATAATTTATGCATGATATCGAATTCATATATATCTATATATAGAAAAAAATTGATAAAACAAAATATTTTAATACTTGGCATATACTTAAAAATTTATTAATAATTAAAAAACCATTTTAATTTGCACTGAGAAAATGTCTCATTGTACATGTCAAACATTTTAATGTAAACTATGTATATATTATATATCATTTAAAAAAAAATGTATATATCATGAAAAGAATTAATTTTTTAATTTTAAATCCTATATATATACTTTATATAGATTTCAAAAATACAATTTAAAAAATAAGAAACTTCACATTGTATTTTGCAATCTAAAGAAGTATTTGATCTCTCTCCGCTCATGTTAGATCCATACTTAAGATAGATATTTTTAGTGTGCTGTTAGATCCATACTTAAGATAGAGATTTTTAATGTGCTTTAGTTACTTTCCTGTATTTTATTTCATTCCTTGTATATCTTGGGTCATCCTATCTATCGAACCCTCCATTCACATTCACATTTCCATTCACTTGTTGAGCAAGTATGCTAGTTTAATTGTCCTAAGGTCAAGCAAAGCAACATAGTGAATTTGAATTTGTCATTCTTTTACTTAGTCTATTTCAATGTTATTTGATTCTCTCATTTTTTTCATGCAAATTACTAATGTAGTATTATGTCATAACTTGATGTTTCGCTCGTGCTTAAATCCTACAAGAAGTTCGCAATTTTTGTGTTTGTAGACATAATGTATACGTTAAAATTGTAGAAATATTCTATTGCTAAAGAAAAAATAGAGGATGAATGGACACTATTATTTGTGTTGATATGTGTGTTGGAAGCCAATAAAAGTTTGTAACTTGATGAAAGAATTATAAATATTGTTATTGTGAACCATTATCAATGAAATTAATTCTTAGATGGATGTTAATTATTAGAAGGGTCAAAAACCCTCGATTAAAGTAGCACAATACATACTAGGTTGTATATAAAAGACCACGGATTAATCACTGTACGCAACATGTTATAACCAAAAACCTCAGATTGAACCAATATACAGCGAGTCATAGCCAAAAGGGAAAAAACCCACTGATTAAACCGAGAAAGAACACAATACACAGTAAGTTATGTCCAAGGGTTAAACTAATAAAGAAGAGTTTATATGGGAAAACCAGACACTAAATTAATCGGCAGGGACTAAAACCAAATTCAGAGCTATGAGAAGTCATTCAAAAATCCAGTGATGATTGAATGAAGCAATGATGGAAAAATTAAATCCAGTAGAAATTATTTATTTGGGAGGCCGATTGGAGCAATAAAGGAAAAATTAAATATAATAGAAATGATTAAGGAGGTAGCATAGGCTTAAATTCGATAAAAATGGTTAGGCATCATGTTTAAACTAATCCAAATAAGAGATAGATATAGGGCTATCTCTATGTACCTAGAATTGGGATTAGATTTTCAGCCATACAATTGGGATCAGCAAGGTAGGCTTTGAACAACAGCAACGTCAACCACCTCTTTCATTCATTTCCCTGCAACGTCAGCACTTCATTCATTCCCATAATTTAAAATGCACCAAACAAAAATACAAGATTATGAAATAGAATTAGTTCTCGTACCAGAGCAGAGATGAACATAATAAACACGAAAATGAAATTAAATAGAATTAGATTTGGTCCATACCATTTTATTTCCAAAGATAATTGATCTCTATTTACGCAAAGAACAAAGAACTATTAAACAACTCTACTGCGCTATTGAGAGTTCATACTTTTTGTTTTTTTTTTTAATTTCAATTCTCGGGCTTTTATCTCTGTCTTCTCTGTTTTGGAAAAGGATGGGATTTTTTTGGAAAGGGATGGGCTGATGTTTTTTTTGGGTTTTTTATTTTAATTTGGGCACTTTTCTCTTTTGATGCTTTTGATTTTTCTAAATTTATATTCGTGTGCTTTCTTTCTATTTTTGGAAAAGATGCGAAGTTCATGTTTTTTTCGTCCATGTTGGGCTAAGGCTTTTTTTGTTTTTTTTCTCTTTCAATTAATGATTTTCCGAAAGGAAATATCAAGCGCAAATCTTGCCAATAAGTCTTCCATTCATGTTTTGTTTTAATTTATTCCTGTTCATTACTCATTTTTTTATGGATTGGATTTGCAGTGTGTCAATTTCATTTTATTTTAAAATTTTATTTATTTTTGCAGAGGTTGGTATTGAAAGGTTTAGATATCATAGAGTTTGACAAATATATTAGGTTATTTATTTTTAATTTTATGTAATAGTTGTTATATGAAATTTATTGGATATTAATATTATTTTTTATTTTAAATTGTGAAACAATATTTATGTAAAATTTGCAAAACTATTTTTAATAAGTTTTAAAACTGCTAGTGAAATTGTATCTGTGCAAATCTTTAGAATGAGGGGCATGCTCTTTGATCTTCATATGAATATAGGAATTAATGTGGCCATATAAAGGAAATGTCTAGTAAACTCAAATGAACATCAAAACACACACCACCTCTTGATATATTTCACATAGCCAAGACAAATAAAAAAATCATGAACATCTCAAAACTCATTCATTTTCTTAAAGCATGCATTTCACCATGAACATTACATGTGCTTAAATAAATTAAAATCATATTGAATTAACTTGATTGCATGTTTCTATTTAATATTCATGCAAACTATTGTGGTACATATAATGCTATTAGGTTGACACTTTGCAAGATTGAGAAATTCTGATAGGTTGATACTTGCCAAGATCAAGGCATGATAGATTACAAATAATTTCAAACCTTCCACTATGTAGATTAATTACAATGTTTGGTAATTTCACACAATTTTCTACATAGTGTTATAAGTTACTTCAACATTTATCTGTCATCATTGACTACGTGTAACAAAAAATTCTATGCCATGACTACATATTTCCCTTACATGGCATAACCTAGAATCATTCTTGTGGAATTTTGTTATGTTGTCATCTTCAATAATTAATGTGTTGCATTGAAGCATTATTATAAAATGAGTTAATGTGTTGCACTGAAGCTTTATGATAAAATTCTCTTCCTTTTTGTCTCAACAAGAGCTCCATACTTGGTATATCCTTTGGGTTTTCTTTTTTTTAATCACTTCACCATCCATTTTGACATTGCGTTCAAGAGAAACTATTCCAATTTGTCACAACTACTTTTACCTACAAGGTATGGTAATCATACATATCTTTCTCTGTTGTCTTCACAATTAGTTGTTACCATCTTTAGATGCATCCTTTATTTTATTCTTTTATGTTATTTTTTATTATTGAGTGGTTTTCCTTAGTATTCCATGCTCTTCTTTAAAAACAGGAACAAAATATGCTTTTCTCTTAAAATAGAAGAAATGATTACATGCTTAGCCCTTCATATGGGAAACTCAAAACTAACTTAAAAAACCACCTTAGTATTTCTTACCTTATGGTACTTATTTTAATTTTTAGTTGTTTGAAATAGCGACAACACTAATAAAAAAACCCACCTTAGTATGTATTACCATATGGTACCTATTTTGATTCTTAGTAGTTTGAAATAGCCCAAAGTGTAGGAATTCTCAATAAAATATCCTTAACTGTATTTTAATATGAAAATAGATTTAATTTTTTTTTATTGGAATTGGAATTTGACAATGAAATTATATATTTTTGAAATTTTTAATACACATAAATTTAACTGTAATTTTGCAATGAAATTATATATTTTTGAAAATTTTAATACATAAATAAATTTAACGTTCTAAATTATATTTTTAAATAGAAAAAATTATGTTTAATCTTTTCAAATATAAGTATGTAGAAACAGTGTAGGAATTGGAATTTGGCACTAATATCATATATTTTTGAAATTCTAATACTCAAATAAATTTAACTTTTTAAATTATACTTTTAAATATAAAAATCTATTTTTAATATTTTCAAATCTAAAAATGTACAAAATATGAATTCGTGGAAAATTGTTAAAATTATTTTTTATATTTTTTGAAATAAAACAGGAAAATGTTGCGAGGTGTATTTATTTTTTATGATCACCACTCTTTAAACTTTGATATTGAAAATCATAAGTTCTGTTTTATTATAATTGTGACCAATTATTGAAATACATCTTAGTGAGCCAATACACTAGAAATACACCAATACATTAGACATACATCTTATGAGCGAAGGCATAGAGAGGGTATGGTTGTTTGTAATCTTCTGTTTCGGCCACGGTGACTTCATTTGTTCCGATGACCCTAAGATTTTTGTAGTTCCATTTTGAGACCACATATGTCAGATTATAATATAATATCTTTTCTATTGGTGTTCGATCGTACTTAGTGGAGGTATTTTGATGTTTCGTTGTGTTTTGTGTTTGTATGTTATTTATATTTGTAGGTTTCTAGAATTTATGTCTATGGAAATTGAGTTTTTATTTTATTTTATTTTTTAAAGATTTTATATAATTAATCCATTGATTTTAAATAGTTCTAGACATTAAGAATATGAGTTGGGATTTTTCTCAACTGATTTTGATACTATTTGTATAAATTTTACAAAAAAAATTAATTAAATTGTTGTTCTCATAATTACTTATTTATGTTGCAAATTGTTATACATATTATTTGTTATATTATCATGTATATATTGATATTTCAATTATCAATGTAAATAATTAATCAATAAGTATTAAAAATAAAGAGAATAAAATGATATGCAATTTTTATTCCCTTTTAGGTTTTCTAAGGAGGCAAAGGTCAAAGGGGGCGGTGGGGGGGCTGATGTAACGACCTACAGCTCCAGCTTGAAGTGCGACGGTGGAAGTGCGAGCTCTTCCAAATCTGTGATGACACTTATGTGCATTTGTTAGGAGGAGACTTGTTTCTATGGCATGGAGGGTGCATGGAGGCTGACTTGATGAGATAGGGGCTTTTGTGATGGAGCAAGGGTGTGGGTGAGGTCGGCTGGGTAATCCATGACCTCCTCTTCAATGCATATATATTGTATTGCATTGGCACTCATTTGAACATCGAACCAACTCGCTCTACATCATTTGCTCAACAAGGAAGTGCGTAGTTCTAGTGTGCAAGTCTAAGGGAAGGCGCAGATTTAGCATGCGCCCATTCTTGGGCAGGGCTGCACGGTGAGGCACGGTTGTGGGTGAAGGTGTGGGTAGGAGCGCTCGGTGGTCGAGTTGTGGTGTGCACGGGTGTGTGGCGCCTGACAGATGGTTGCGGTGTGCATGGGTGTGGCGCCTGATTTGTGTGAAGGTTTGTGCAACGACTTGGCATAGGTGTCTTGGCGACTCGGGTGAGCACCCGCCCATCGTGCAAGTGTGCAGAGTGACTTGGTGAAGTGTTGAGATTGTGAACGGAGGTGTGTCTTGGTTGGAGGTGCCCGTGTGTGGCGACTTGGAAGCGTGCCCAAGTTGGGAAAACAACACGACCGTGCGACAAGCTGAACAAAGCGTTGGTGAGTCGTGTGATGACCGTGCAGAGGTGCCGATGATTTAGGCAACTGAGTTTTGCCTTGGATTGTGAAATTGACTAAGTATGAAACTTGGGCTTTCCAGGTATACTTGTACATTGTAAACTGTTGTATAATATATTGTTGGGTAGACTCATTGTTCAGGGAGTTGCCCCTCCCTTTCTACTATGCAATTGTGTTCATCATTTGTAATTGTTGTTGATAATGAATGTGTATGGGTGTTCATTGGTATAAAGGATAAAGAATAATACTTGGTTGATCCACAAGCTATGTAGGAATAAGTGGTTAGGCGTAGTCCACGAACATAATTATTGGTGAAAAGAAAGTGTTCGGTGGTGCTGCACCTCACCAAGAGCTGTTGAAAGACTACCGCTGGCCTGGGGGCGTGACAGTTGGTATCAGAGCTCAGTTGAAGTTGGTATTAGAGTAGGGTGGCTGGTGACGAAGTGAAGGTGGTATACACTTGGAGTTGGTGACTGGTACTTGTAGGTAAAAGAGGTTGGTGAACACTTCCTGATAAGTGTTGCATCAAGGACTTGGGTTGTAGGTGAAACTGTTGTATGGTTGAAACTAGATTGCAAAGAAGAAGAAGGCTATTAGCAATGGTTGAATCTCAGATTGGGTCTAGTTATGGTGCGAAGGACACTACTCTTGGGTTCATTGAGAAAGTGTTGGAGAAAGTGGAGGACTTAGAGGCTTACTGGAATAAGAAGATTGACTTGGTCGTGAAAGATCAAGAGGCCAATTCAAAGATGAAGGAAGAGCTTGAGGAACTCCAAAACCAACACGA
>APFE030754656.1:0-23875 GCA_000404065.3 Pinus taeda
ACCGTGCATGAGAGAAGCTTATGTAAAATTTCATTCTTTTATTAATAAATTGCCTGTAGTAGCCACGTTGGCACAGGCCGTGGACTGTTTCCCTCTCTGAGGGTTTTAATCACGTCAAAATACTGGTGTATTGATCTGTGATCTGTTTGTGAGCGGTGTCCTTTTGGTGTTCTGTCTGAGGAACTTACCCTGTAACTTCCTACATTGACTTCTATCTGCATTTTACTTTAATGTGATGTGATTGCTATTCTGGAAAAGATATTGAGCTAACTGTGAAAATTAAAATAAATTGCTAACATAACTAAAATAAATATTTTATGATAGGATGGCTTTACAACTACTTTTGAGACAACATAATCTTTTAGTGTACATTGTAACCCAATTACATATCTTTGGGAGACTCAATGCTAGTTATCAAATGGATCTATGAAGAAATTGCAACTGAGAGATTTTCCTTACCAACCCTTCTATGAAATTTTTTTGAATCTACATACATGTTTCACATATACATCTATAACTCACATTTATAGGGATACAAATAGTATTGTACATAGGCTTGAAGTTGGATTGAACCAAGGTACCTATTTCAATAATCTAGAATCAACAACAAATCTCTTATGAAATTATGACTTTAAAGCTACTTTTTAGACAACATAATTGTTTAGTGTAACAAAATTACAGATATCTCAAAGACTCAATGCTAGTTATCAAATAGATTTGTGAACAAATTACAACTTAAAATCTTTCCTTACCAACCTTTCTATAATATATTTTTGAATCTACATACATCTTTCACATATACATATATAACTCTCATTTGTAAACATACACATAATGTTGTAAATAAACTTGAAATTGAATTGAAACAAGATATATACCTTATTTCAATAGTCTGAAATCAACGAATTAAAAAATGAATAAAAAAATTCATAAATCATGAATCTAAACTTCAACATATTCATTCCTGTAACTCAAATTGTGTATAATAATCAACGTAACACATTTAAAAAAATAACCATAAACCGTGGACCCCAACTTCAGAATTTTCACTCTTATATAACTAAGAGGCTACAAATATAACTAAATTTCATCAATGATAATGATGAATCAAACATAGAAATGCATATATAATTGAATTTTTTTAATGAAAAATTATGTTGCAGAACTAGAAAATCCTTCCTACCAGAAAAGTCATGTAGGTAAAACTAGTAAATCCATAATGTCATAAAATGTCATGAAACAATGAGGCATGGTTACCACTGGGTGTAGCTATGGCGACGGAAGTTCTGTTCGACAAAGGGGACATGTGAAAGATATGCGGAACCATTTTGAAATGTAGTGAAAGCGAAACACGTGGGAACATGGTAAACGATGTACATTATGATTTCCATCACCATTTTCATTGCCATCTTCCTCGACAAAATGCAAACCTTCTATGCAAATAGTGCATGTTTGTTTCTGTGCTTCTTCTTCATCACTAACTTCGTCTATTTCAACACGATCACATACATATTCCATCATCATTTCAATTAATTCATCATCTTCCTCGTGTGTCTCCTCTTCAAGAAATCGTGGACATTGCAATATGTTTACAACAAGGTAATTATACTCGGAGTTGATGCCACCTATCCCTGAAAGGGTCTACGGAATGTTAACCCTCAATTGAATGAGGGGAACTCGATTCATTTACAAGAATCTCTTTTGTGTACCTCATCGCAAGAAGAACCTTGTGTCCATTTTGGAAATGGAAGTCAAAGGTTTCACGGTGGCATTCATTGATGGAAAGGTACATGTTTGAAAATAGAATTTTCAAAGATGCTTTTTCTCATGGGTTCAGGGTTGGTAGTTTGTATCAAGTCGTAGGATGGTCCATTGGGGCCATGTCAATTTTCACATCTCATCTATGGCACTCGATGCCTAATTATTATGTGTTCCTACCCAATGTGAGTTAGATGGTGATAGGAATGCCTGAATTGAAGAAGAGCATGAAGGTACATGTCCGAGATGTACCAAGGAAAAATATTACAAGGGGACCATTCCACTCATGTAGTAGATCCACAAGTTTGGAACAACGCAAGGGGTTTGAGATTCATGATCGAGAATATCATGTGTGCAGGTGGAAGAAAGCACTTTATGGCTTGAAGAAAAACACTTTGCGCTTAGTATGAGAGGATTGATAGCTTTTCGATGAAGCTGAGATTCACTACGAGTGAATCCGATCCGAAACATTGCTCGAAGGTTATGGATGATAGACTGATCCGGACTTAAACAGGAACGCAAAAAATTACAGAGATAACCATAAACACAGATATGCAACAGAAATAATACTTCATTTCATTAATGTAAAACACTAAAATATGCTTACAAACAGTAATGGAAATAAACCAGCTAGGGTGATGGTAGCTGATCTCTGAGAAGAGATGTGGTGGCTACATGCCTCTGAACTATGTTACAATGAGGCTCGAAGGCCTATTTATTGTTGAGAAACAATGTAAAACCCTTCACATCCCAAAACCTAACCCTAGAAGATGAAACACCATCAATTTCAATTTCACGGGGTCGTAACTTTAGAATACGATCTTCGTTTGATGCGTACGATAGCTCTTTAGAAATATCTATCAAAGAACTACCACTTTGGGAAGGGAAACATCGGTCCATGGACCCATGTTGCCCCCAGATTTCCCAAAAACGTTGTTTAGGGCCTCAAAACAGCTCTGGAAGTTCACACCCAAAAACTGCTAAAAATAGTAAAATGTGCTACAATTTAGGAAACCAAAAAAACTAAAAGAGAAAATTACGGGGGTCCAAATGGGATAGGTGGGTGGCCACCAACATCCACCTGTATCATAGACCTATCATACTGACACCTTCTGAGGACAACCTATTTCTGATAGGTGCAGACCCTCTAATTTGCAAAAGAGGGAGTTGGATTTCGGATGTGGGATGATAAACTGCAAGCCTGTGACTACCTGAGAATATTAACTTCCAAAAGTTATATGGTAGTGATGTCACACCAGATTTGGGAAATTCCTTTGAGTTTCATAAATTCATTCGTGTTGATGTTCTTGGTGAACCTACGTGTGGACATATGTTTTCTAGTTAACATGATGAGATCATATATGGTGGAGCCTCACTTGATTGGTGCTAAGAATATTCTGAGATATCTTTGGGCCACAATCACTCATGGACTGTGATACACTACCAGAATTATGAAGTTGCATGATTATTCAAATGATGGCTAGGCACACAGCTTGGAGGATCTCAAGAGCACTTCTTAGTGTCGATTCTCTTTTGGTTCTTCTAGATATACTGGATGAGCAGGAAGCAAAAGACAATTTGTTTGAGCAGTGTTTAGACTAAACACATAGCTACAAGTATGACCTGTTGTGAAGTTGTCTGGTTACGGGAACTCTTCAGTGAGCTATTAGTACACAAGATGGATACCACAGTGATCTTCTGTGTCAACCAAGGGGGAATTCAATTGTTGAGGAATCATGTATTCTATGATTGCTCTAGTATATAGACATAAGATATGACCTTATGTGGGATATGGTATGTCAATGAGAGTGGAGGCTTTATCACATTCAAACTGATGTATAAGTCGCAGACATTCTGTCAAAGCCATGGGAAAGGTCAAATTAATGACTTGGAGTCGTTGGGAGACCTTCTTATGAGGGTCCTGCATGTTACGTGCATTAAGCTCTCGGAGCTCTAGAGGGCTTGGGATACTTACTTAAGAAACATGTGACCCTAATGGTGCACTATGTATAGGGTGAATGGCTCAAACTTCCCTTGTGATACCCTGTGGTGACTTAGGGATAGGATGAATGGTTTTCTTGTCGAGGCATCCTACCCATGTAGTCTGGGACTCATGGGAAGAACCTCTCATTTGACCTCTCATCTGGCCAACCAACAGGGAAATGGGAACAGGGAAATGGGGTTAGGGACCATAGTAGTACTATCAATAGACACATCATTGTATATACAGTACTCCCTATGCTAGGATGACCTCCATTGATCTGTCATCAATCAAACTGATATGGGATCACGATGAGTGAATTGGGATCCTCTCTTGTGATATTGATATGGGATCAATAAAACTAACTTTAGAGAATGGTATGAGACATTCTCGATCAATTCTTCTTCTTCTTCATGGTTCAGAAGAGTAGAGGAGTGTAGGGCACTAATGGCAGAGATAGTACAGTCTATCTATGTTTTAAGACAATTTGTCAAAGTGAGCAACCAAATAAACCCCACATATGCTCAAAATTTTAGTATAACAGGAGATGACTTGATAGTCATTTCTACACACACTTCTATCATGATTTCTCTCCACTTGTCTTGGGTTTTA
Source organism: Pinus taeda (assembly GCA_000404065.3). NCBI lineage: Eukaryota > Viridiplantae > Streptophyta > Pinopsida > Pinales > Pinaceae > Pinus > Pinus taeda. The sequence continues at coordinate 4,352 of APFE030754656.1, forward strand.
TCAGAAGAGAAATCTAGGAGTGGAAGCCCTAGATGTTGGAGGAAAAGATGATGCCCTAGGCCCAGATGGAAGGCATCCCTAGACAAAGGCTACCCTAAGGAAGACCTAAAGGCTGCCGTAAACGTTGATCTATTCCATCCCTAAAAGTTGGTCTAATTCAGCCCTAACAGAAGTCAAACCAAAGGGTCTTATCAGTAGCATGAAGGGTCAAAGGGAGAGCATGTAGGATACCCTGGAAAACATGAAGGGCTATGTGGACAATAAGGTCTTAGCCTCCGTATAAAAGGTCAAAGGGACAGCGTGGAGGCTACCCTAGGGTCTTATCAGTAGCATGAAGGGTCAAAGGGAGAGCATGTAGGATACCCTTAGCATCATGAAGCGCTATGTGGACAATAAGGTCTTAGCCTCCTTATAAAAGGTCAAAGGGACAGCGTGGAGGCTACCCTAGATAGCATGGAGGCTACCCTAGACAGCTTGAAGGGCTATATGGATAGCAGCTTCTCAAGGGAGGTAAGTCACACTCTTTTTAAGGACTGGTGCAGAGTTTAGAGGTGGTTGTTAGGTTACTATTGATGTCCTAACCAGAGTTGTTGAACTGCAACAATGCACCAACAAGCATGTATAGGTTGGTAGGATAATTTGATGATGAGAGTGTTTCTATAAGAATTAGTGTAAGGATGTACAACTTGGCAAGCATGGATAGACAACATGGCAAGCATAACAAGCTGGGATGGGACAAGAGTTGTGACATGGCAGCAAAGGTACATGGTGCTGCAAACTCATTGGACATAACAATGTTGAGACAAGATTTGTGACATGGAAATAAAGGTGCATGGTGTTGCAAACTCATTGAATGGCACAATGATGGAACAATAACATGTTGCTACAAGAGCATGTTGGGAAAACCAAAATGATGGGACAATAGCTGCTACAAGATCATGTTGGGACAACAACATTTTGGGATAGCAAGATGATTATGACAACTATGACATGGTTCTCCAAACTCATTGGATAACACAATGATGGGGCAAGGACATGTTGGGACAACAATATGTTGGGACAACATCATGTTAGAACAACAACATATTGGGACATCACAATGATTAGGAAAGCTATGACATTGTGCAACAATGGCACAATAGGACAACAACAACATCAAGTACATGGTGGTTGTACATAGTGGTATGGTATATGGGAAAACTATATTTAGTGCAGCAAGTTCATGGTGCTGCAGGACAACACTAACAAGAAATAGATCCTCATTGTGCATAATGGTATGGTACATGGGACAACTGTATATTTAGTGCAACAACTTCATGTTGCTGCAATAGTATCCTACATGGGACAACAACAACAGCAAGGTGCAACAAGCATAGTGCTGCAAGCACACTGGGACAATAGTATGGTACTTTGTGCAGCAAGTACACAAAGCAACAATGGTGCAACAAGCACATGGGTGACATCATGGTGAAAGAGTGGCACAAGGTACATCATTGCTAAACACTAGGACAACAATGTAGCATAGGGTGCAACAATATGATGTGTATAGCATGATCATAAGGTCCATCATTATGATGATGGTGCAGCACTATGAGGTGCAGCAGATGAATAGATGTAGCACAATGATAAGTGAAGCAGTCACCTTGGAGAATTAGTTGAAGCAACATGTCTTCAACTGATCTCATGTATCATCTTCTTAGAGATGATCAAAGTGTTGACTTTTATTGTAAATGTGCTATCTCTCTATTGAAGAACATATAAGAAGAATTGACCAATGGTTTACTTACATTGGGGTTTGTGCCACATCTTGTGTTTATGTGATTGCTAATCTAAATGTGAAAATTGAAATAAATTGCTAACATACCTAAAATAAATCTTTTATGATAGGTTGCCTTTAAATCTACTTTTGAGACAACATAATCTCTTAGTGTACATTGTAACCCAATTACATATCTTTGGGAGACTCAATTCTAGTTATCAAATGGATCTCTCAAGAAATTGCAACTTAGAGCTTTTCCTTACCAACCATTCTATGATAATTTTTTGAATCTACATACATGTTTCACATATACATCTATAACTCACATTTATAGGGATACAAATAATATTGTACATAGCCTTGAAGTTGTGTTGAACCAAGGTACCTATTTCAATAATCTAGAATCAACAAAGAATCTCTTATGAAAGGATGACTTTAAAGCTACTTTTTAGACAACATAATTGTTTAGTGTAGCCCAATTACAGATATTTGGGAGACTCAATGCTAGTTATCAAATAGATTTATGAAAAGATTATGGGACAATAGCATGTTGGGACTTCAGCATGTTAGGACAAAATCATGTTGGGGCAACACTGGGATAACACAATGATTAGGACAACTATGACATGGTGCTGCAAACTCATTGGATAACACAATGATGGGACAACGAGATGTTGGGACAACAACATGCTGGGACAGCAGGGACAACACAATGATTAGGACAGCTATGGCATTATGAAGTAGTGGCACAATAGGACAACAACAACATCAAGTACATGGTGGTTGTACATAGCAGCATGTTAGGACAGCAGTGACAACACAATGATTAGGATAGCTATGCAGCAGTGGCACAATAGGATAGCAACAACATCAAGTACATGGTGGCTGTACATAGTGGTATGGTACATGGGACAACAGTATTTAGTGCAGCAAGTTCATGGTGCTATAGGACAATAGCAACAACAAGTAGATGGTGGTTGTAGATAATGGTATGGTACATGCCACAACTGTATATTTAGTACATCAATTTCATGGTGCTGTAATAGTATGGTACATGGGACAGCAACAACAAGGTGAAACAAGCATAGTGCCCTTATTTATATAAGTCAAAGTGTTGACTTCTATTGTAAATGTACTATCTCTCTATTGAAGAACATATAAGAAGAATTAACCAAGGGTTTCCCCACATTGGGGTTTCTCACTGGCCACATCTTCTGTTTATGTTTATGTTCTATCTACAATTTACTTTAATGTGATGTGTCTGGAAAATAGTATTGAGGTAACTGTTAAAATTGAAATAAATTGCTAACATAACTAAAATAGATCTTTGATGATAGAATGGCTTTAAAGCTACTTTCGACACATTTTTGAATCTACATACATCTTTCACATATACATATATAACTCTCATTTATAAATATACACATACTGTTTTAAATAAACTTGAAATTGAATTGAAACTGGATATCTACCTTATCTCGATAGTCTAGAATCAACGAATTAAAAAAAAATAAAAAAAATCATAAATCATGAATCTAAACTTCAGCATATTCATTGCTATAACTCAGATCGTGTATAATAATCAACGTAACACACTTAAAAAAACATAACCATAAACCGTGGACCCCAACTTCAGCATTTTCACTGTTATATAAGTAAAACCAGTAAATCCATAAGGTCATAAAATGTCATGAAACAATGAGGCCTGGTTACCACTGGGTGTAGCTATGGCGGCGGAAGTTCTCTTCGGCAAAGGGGGCATGAGAAAGATGTGCGAAACCATTTTGAAATGCAGTCAGAGTGGAACACGATGGGAACATGGTAAACGATGTTTTCGGTGGTGATAATAGCGATCGTGATGGAGAAGAAGGAATTAGGTGTTTGAAATGGGCAAAACCCTACATTGCCGAGTGCTAATAGCGACAGCGATGGAGAACAAAAATATGTTTGCCGAGTGATAATAGCAGGTGATAATATCGACAGCGATGGAGAACAAGGAATTTCGAAAATGTTTGATAAATTTTTTTTAATAGTGATAAAATAAAGAAAATTAAATTTTTTTAACCTAATAATTTAAAAATAACCTTTTTTCTTTTTATTTTCATTTTCAAAAGTGTATTATTTTAAATTATTTTTATTATTTTAAAATATTGTTTAAATAATGAATCACACTCGTTGAAGTTTTAGTCAAAAAAAAATTTCTTATATGATTTTAGGTAAAGACTTTTCTTAAAATTATTAAATTGATAATACTTTAAATGTAAGTTTTGATTATGAGTTTAATTGCTTGGATTTATTACTTTCTTTTTTTAGAGACTATAGCAATCACCTTGCATTTAAAGTACTTTGGTTGTGGATTAGTTGAAGGAGTTGGATTAGTTGACGGAGTTTTTGTAAGTTGTTGTTATTTTAATCAAAGTTTAAAAAAGTTCTAGTAAAGTAACTCTAATTCCCTAACCTCTAGGTTTCTTTTGTCCATGGGTTTATAATATGTTTGGAAAATTATGGTACCATAAATGCAACCATAATATTGTCACTTAAAATTCCATGGTGGAAACACTCTAAGAGCTTTCTTAATCATTGTACTATTAGAAAAATATATGTTTTTAACTTGGGGAAATTCAATGTCAAAATGTAAAAAAATTATTAACCTTGTGTCACTTTTTCATAGGGGACCTCGAGTTGTGTAATGACCTTAACTATAGAATTCACAATATCCACCAAAGATTTGGAAATTCATGGTTTGGAAATGAAATGGAATTTTGTTTTAACACAAAAACATTTAGGTTAATCATCATTCATGTTTCCAAGATATTTGTCATTTCTTTTTCATACCCACAAGCAGGGCATCATACCCACAATGAGGGCTGGTTAGGAATACCACTCCTCATTTGGCAAATGAGTTGAGAGCGTACTTGGGGGTGTACAACCCAAGGCTATTATGATGTAGGTGTTCTACCACATGATTATTCACGGTCATCGATGGGAAGACCAATGGGCAATAGGAGGGTTTGATATAACCCTATATGATTGCAGGTTGAGGTTGAGCTCCCTAATGAGATCCTAGGGTCGTGATATGCTCTCCTGTGTGTTTGGGTATCCTATTTCTAGATATGGGGTTGTATATGTATAGCTCCCCTATGAGATTTTGGGTCGAGATGTGCTCCTCGATGTGGTTGCAGATTGAGACATGTTCCCTAATGATATTCTCTCTAATGACGATCAATGATAATATTTCGGGTAACATCTCAATGGAAAATATTATAGGTAGTAGGCTAATGGATAGAGGGAGGTAACTTGATCTCTCCTTTGGTAACAAATTCTTCTTCTTCTAGATTCAAATATGTTCAACATATGAGAAGGAAAAATCAAGAGATAAGCATGAATAAGAAAAGGATAGATTGAGATGTACAATAATGATTTGTGATGTTGACACACTTTAGATGGACATGGCACAATGACTACATGACAAAAATGATCAGTGATAATACGTAATGACACTTGAAGATTTTAGAATGGCATATTGATTGATGGACAAATATTAGCAGGTGGAATTCTCCCTAGTTAATAGGGAGAGTTAAGTTTTCCAACTGTGGTCAAATTCCACCTTGGAAAACTCAAATGATTGATATTATTATTTGATTAGATTATTTTTTTAGAGGACCAAAATTGACCTAAAGATCACCCAATTTAGTCAAGTGGAATTTGAGTTATGAAATATTTTATTCATACATGAATTTTGGAATCGGTCGGCCCTAATCACATGGGTAACTACTTAGATTGGCCTTAACTGTAAACGGATCCTCATGAAATCCTATAAATAGAAGAGACCTCAAGCTAATTTGGACACATTCTATCAAACTATCATCTCTCCTCTTATTGTCATGGCTCACATAGGTTCAAGAAAAGGAGTTCACTCAAGCGTCCGAAATCACAAGTGTAAGGTTCGCTCTGACTTATGTTTTTTGCATCCTCGGACGCTCGCAAAAAAACTAGAAAATTTAATACTTGAACATTGGCACAGAGGCATATGTGTGCATCTAGGGAGCTTTGGGCATTGTCACAATGAGTTATGAGAGCATCCACGGCGTGAGTGTATGATCGGGTTATATTAGTCCCTGAACGCTCACACAAAGTAGTCCTGAGAGCATCAATGATGCCATAGATCCTCGCACAAGAGTCTTATGAGATAGTGTAGGGCTTGAAGTAAGTTTGGGAATGTTTGACCCCACACATTGTCATCGAGTTCATCTAGGAGTTTCCAGATCTGTTTTGGACATTGTCATCTAATTAAGCAGAAAGCATCAAGATCTGCTATAGATGCTCACACAACTCCTCCTCCTTGCATTTACGACTCATGGATGGGAATTTTTTATTTGAAAGATTCTACTTAGTTATAGTGGTGTTCAGTAGTATTCAAAAGTTGATTATAGTTAGTGACAACATGGTTCAACCATCAAAATCAGGGTTTTGTTTCCAAGCATGATTAGGGTTGTTTCATGGATATCATAATTATTTTGTTGCATAAATGAAGTTATGGATCATTGTATTCTCTTTTGTTGAATTATTTGAAGTTGATCTTAGAAGAAGAATATTTGCAAGGGTTTCCCCATAGTGGGTTTTTCCTTAGTCTCAGACAAATCTTGGTGTCTTTATGTGTATGCATTCTTTTCTTCTATTGTTCCTTTATGTTCTGATGCATTAATGATGAGGGTGTTGTTGTTCTTTCTATATAATTGCATATGCTGATGAATAATGGTGTATATCTAAATAATGTTATGATGATATATGGTGAAGTTAATATAGTAATGAAGAAATGTAATTATCAAAGAAAAGAACAATGTACCCCTATTAAAAAATTAACATAATACACATTTCTTGCTTGACCCTCAGTAATTATAAGAAGGAAAAGGAGAAGTTTGTAGCCCTTTTCCATTGATGTCAAAGGGGGAGAGTAATGTGCGATGGCCCATGCAAAGGAGAGAAATCCATTTGTGGTTCATGATAGGAGAAGTGTGGAAGTAGAATGAGGATTGGCCATTAATGTGGAGAAATAATGAGGTGTTTCCATCAATGCCAAAGGGGGAGATTATTGGACAGTTGACATTGCCTGGATAGCTATTTGAAATGAGTGTGTTGGAATTGATGTGAACAACTATGGGAGAGGTGTGTTGGACAATTTCCGTTGGATAACAGTTGGAAAGTCTGTTGGCATTGATGTTTCAAGCTCTAGGGGAGCTTGTAATACCCTCCTCCCACATTTAACCATGTTAACTAGTCTACTCTACTAAACATGTGATGAGGGGCTACTAAAATCTTATTCAAATCCCCATGTACAGTTAAGGAAGTGGAACCAAAACAAAACAACCAACCTGACCTTTTGCACATGTCATAGAACCTACTTGAGCCAACCAACCCTTTTAGGTGATAAACCCCTCAGACAACTTGACACTTAACCTCCCTAGAGACATACTCACTCCCATTCCATGGGCATGCATGCAACTAGGGCCCTCCATTTGCTCTCATAGCATGGGCATGCAATAAATTGGGGTAATTTTCAACTAGTTTTAATCTTGCAACTCCGGATTATGTGCGACATTTTCAGGGCCACGACTTATGCCACTATCTAGAACTCCATGAAATGTTCAAGAATCAAAATTAATATCAAAGCAATAATAAAAATTTAAATATTTTAAAAAAGACTTGATTGGAATGCTACTAGTGATGACAGGAATTTCCTCAAACATGTTACAAATATGCAATCTACGGGTCATAAGAATATATATGAGCATAGGGGTCTCATAATTATTTGAGAATCACTAAGAAGCATTCATGCCTTATCACATTAGTTGCATTATCATCTATTAGTTCATATATTCATTTTTTATTCATTTACAAATCAAAACATGATGAAACCCATACATCATCATTGTCATAAAGCATACTCATAACCAACATATACACAACAAAAATAATAAGGATACATCAACCATAAATGCCACATATGAACTAGTACATTTAATCATAAAATACCCAGTAAAGGAACTCTTATAAATGAATGCAAAAATAAACCAAATTTGGGACTTCCATGAACCACCTAACCATAGATTGTCTGAAGAAAATATTTCTTTGAACCAATCACCCCCGTGCCATATTCCAAGAATGAATGGGGGACTCATAACCAAAACTCAACGAGGGCTTCCCAAGGCTACACAAACTCATCCTCATCAATAGAGGTAGGCTTTAGCACAATCCTCACTAGATCACTATGCCAAAACAAACATGGATGCAACCAAATTTCTCCACCTACACCATAAGGAATTTTCCTATCTCCTAATCTCTAGGCTTTACCACAAACCACACTAGATCACTAGGCCTTAACTGAGACTATAGTATTTTCACTTTACTATATATCCCATCTAGGGATTCCTAGGCCTAATCAAGACTCTGCCCTCCAGGCTTTACCGTATATCCCATCCTGGGATTCTTAAGACTGATGGAGAGCCCCCACTTCTAGGATTTATCATATATCCCATCAAATGTAGGTGGCTTGGATTTCTTAAGATCATCTAGAAAATATCCCTTGTCACTCCTCTTGTAAGGATGATAGCGATGATGATTATGGTGCTTGTCAAAACCAAAATTATAAGAGTACATGTGTCCATAACCTTTCCTATCGAGAGTGTCCAAGATCTTGTCATCTCTAACCATCTCATCCCCATCTGACCCATGCCCACCATGAGATATACTTCCACATGTTCCATTAATTCTTTCCTCTTATCCATGGTTGATCCAAAGTGGTCCCCGTCTCTGCAATTCTAGCAAACCCTAAAGGATTACTTCATTAGCTTCTGTTTGTATCTCCTATGCCTAGATGATTCTATCATTATCTACTTTGCAACTTCTTAACTCTTCCTTCAAGCTTCTTGATGTGTCTGCTAAGTCAGAAGAGTGCTCGACACCACAGTGCTCATCTTATCCATAGGAAGAATCTCTTGATCTCTAGTCTACCATCGTGCTAGTCATCTTTGATCTCTTTCCTGTCACACATACCATGTCATATAAACCAAAATATAAATATAATCAACATACCTTGGTGTAGTTCGTGTAGGATATCTCATCTGCAAGGTAAATATGATTATCACAATACATGTATAACATAATCATAATAGCAATAGGTATCATCCTAACCATAGTCTAGTCATCAATGCATGACCATATCAACCGCAAATCATGATCTCATGCATGAAAACTAGACCCATATCAATGTATGAATTATCAACATATGCACAACGTGCATGCATATGAAATACATACAACACTCACATGCATAACTAGTGCATAACCAAACTATACTCATGATAAGCACATCCAACAACACAACATCAACTTCCACTTGGCGGCACAAATACAACCATGACCAACACCATAGATATGAAACAAGTAAACTGACCACATGTATAAGGAACACATGTGAAAAGTACATAAATGCATGAACAACACACTGGCCATCCTGTGCAAGGGGTGAACCACACTTTGATACCACTCTGTAACACCCTCCTCCAACATTTACCCAAGTTAATTGGCCTATTGCGGTAAACATGTGATGAGAGGCTACTACAATCTAATTCAAATCCCCATGTACAATTAAGGAAGTGGAACTGACACAACACAACCAATCTAACCTTCTACATGTCACAGAAAGTATAGGAGCCAACCAACCCTTCCAGGTGATCAACACCTTAGAAAACTTTACACTTCACTACACTAGAGCCTCAGTCACTCCCATGGCATAGGAATGCATACGAATGGGGAGCTCCAATCGCTTTCATAGTATGGCCATATAATTGATAGGTCTTTTTCAACTAGCTCTCAACTTGCGACCTTGGATTCTGAGCCAATTTTTTAGGGCCGAGACTCACGCCACTTCCCAGATCTCCATGAAACCTTTAGGAATGATGAGTAACATCAAAACAATGATAGAAATGAAAATAGTTGAAAAAAGACTTGACTAGGCCCCTACTAGCAAGACAAGCATTTCGTCAGACATGTCACCAATATGCAATCTATAGGTCATAACAGCATATCTGAGCATAGGGGTCTCATACTTATCTAAGAATCACTAAGAAGCATTGATGCCTTATCACATTAGTTTCATTATCATCTACTAGGCCATATATCCATTGTTCATTCATTTATAAATTAAAACATGATGAGACCTATACATCATCACTGTCATAAAACATAATCATGGCTAGCATCTAAGAAACAAAAATAATAACTATACATTAGCCATAAATTTTGCATATGAACTAGTACATTTACTCATAAAATACCACGAAAGGTAACTCTTATTAATGAGTGCAAAAGCCAACTAGGTTTTGGACTTCCAAGAACCACCGAGCCATAGATTCGCTAAACCAAATATTTCTTTTAGCCAATCACCCTCGTGTCATATTCCAAGAATGAATTTTGGACTCATAATAAAAACTCAATCAGGGCTTGCGGAGGCTACAACATGTCACTCGCATCAATATAACTTGTCTTTACCGTAATCATCACTAGATCACTAGGCCAAAAAATGCATGGATGCCATTAGATTTCTCCACCTACACCGTGAGTAATTTTCTTGTCTCCTAGCCTCTAGGATTTACTACAATCCACACTGGATCACTAGGCCCTAAGCGAGACTCCAGCCTCTAGGCTTTACCATTTTCCCATCATGAGATTCCTAGGCCCAATCGAGAGTCCACCTTCCAACACTTACCGTATATCCCATCCCAGGATTCTTAGGCCTCATGGAGAGAACCCACCTCTAGGATTTACCATATATCCTACCGTTCACTAGTAAAGGATTGCTAGGCCCATCGAGGTAACACAAAATATAGCTTTACCGCAACCCATAATTTATTTAGGGGTCACTAGGCCATGTATTATTTTTTTCAAGGACCACCTCACTTGGCTTCAAATCCATCGGACAATCTAGCTCAACCGAAAACATGAGAACCCATCACACCATGGCTATCCAAAAATGGTAAGGTGATGTTGAAAAGCACTATCACACCTAGAAAAAGCCATTCCGATGACAACAAGAGAACCAAGAACACACATGCATAACCATGCATGCTAAATCTAACAAGGAAATCACACATGAAAATAGATACCTGCAAAATATCGTGTTGTAGTTGCTAGATCCTGCTCTTCCTTTCTCGATCCTTTCTTTCATTTCCCTTCTTTTCTCTTCTTGATCTAATCTTGAAGTGATCTAATAAAACTCTAAGTGTCCAAGAGTGAGAGAGAGAGAGAGCTCCAAAACTGAATTGACGAAAGGTACCAATAGATCTTCAGAAGCCCTTTTATTAATGAGGCCTTTATTTTCTTCAATTGTACATTATTTTCCTTCATTTTCCTCCTCACCTGCAACCTGTGACCTTTCACATTCCTTTTCTCCTAATTTCCATTATTTCCATAAGTAAAATGCCAATTAATGTCATTTTTCCTTTTTAAAGCCTTTGCCATTACCTTTTCCAATTTCCTTAGCCATAATAAATCAAATGAACACCCACACTAGGATGTTTTTCCCAACATTCAACTTGGAATAAGTGTCCCATAACCGTGGTTATTACTTTACCTTTATTAGCTTTATTTACATGGAATTTTCACCAAGGCTGTTACAGAGTCCCCCTAATTGTTGCAGTATTTTGTAGAGAATCATCACAATAGCAGTCTTATTGGAGATGCCATAATATGATGAATAATACGATTACTATGGATGGTTCTCCTAAGACTGGAGGAGATTCTACCTCAATATATCAGCTTAAATACTTTTGTATATGAAACATTTAGATAGTGCTCAGAAAGATCTTTCCAATGATATATTGAAGTCTGCAAATGACCTCCTAGTTTCAGAGATAGAGCCATTTAAAGTTGTTTGACTCAAGTCCAAGCTCAGAAAAGTTAAAGGTGGTTGGAGACCCTTTTTGGTGATTCACTAAAGTTGGCAAAGAAGCCAAACCCAACAATAATGATAAAAGAGAAGCAAACATTGGACTAAGTTGACTTGGTGTGACAATAGATTAGTAGCAAGCATTCCCATTGGCCATAGGTGGATCCCACCCTACAGCTTGGCTCGATAGAAGGTTACTGGTGGTATAGCCCTGAAGGATTTGATATAGTGCTCAAACAAATTGAGCAGGATGATACCAGTAGATGAAGACTTCTTGGTGAAGGCATCTCAACAAATGTACCCTAAATGTTTGCAAAGGGCACTCAATGTTATGTGCCACGAGATAGGTATTGGGACATGGAGGAAAAGCGTGAACCTATTGGAGTTGAGAGGGAGGTCTCTACTCCAAAAACTCGGCCACTGAGGGCTAGTCTAGAAGGATAACAGAGTTTCAATCAAAGAGCTTCATCCTAGAGGATAGTTATGAAATGGCTTGGACCCTTGAAAATATTTAATAAAGTAAATCAGTGCAAAAAAGGCCTCAATATGCTTTCTCTCACCTTTGACATACGACGTGGTAACATATTATTGATAGGTGATGATGTGAGCACCATCCAATGGCAGTGTGACACATGGAAGGAAGTTTTGGAATTTTCTAGTACCCAAAAGGCCCATTTTTGGTGGAAATGTGGACCAACCACATTTTGACATGTGATGTAGGTGACATCAGTGTGATGTCATCCTACTGGTTGTAGCCCGACAATGGTTTTACGTACACAAAGTGAAAGCGTTAGGTAGTGTCGAGACACGTTGGAATTGACAACCACGTAGGCAAAGACCAATGATAAGTGAGGGAGTGGACGCCGCCAGACAACTCGGCCTATAAAGGGAAGCCTGATAGTTTTGTAATGGTGCACAAAGAGGAAGTGTTAGGTGGGATGCATTAGGTTGATGACATTTTTTGATAGAACATAATCCAATTAAAAATGCGTTGAGCTGACCCGATGGGATAGCTATGCCTACCAGGAGAAGTTGAATGATTTTATAGAAAATGCATGTGAAAGTGCGAGGGCTTGGGAGCTTGGGAGCTATGAGATGTGTGTCAGATGAAGGTGTATGCAACAAGTAAATAATAAGGGTATGTGAGTAGTTAATAAAGGGAAATAAGCCCTCAAAAGCCTTAAACAAGTTAAGCACCTCAAGGCTTAAACCAGTGGTAACAACACCTAGTCCCATGGCAAGAAAACAAGTAAAGGTGATAACAAAAGGAGCTAAAGGAAAAAAATTGATGGAATTTCTAACATTTTCAATTAAAATTAAAAGGGGTAAGAAAGTTTATATTTGGTAGCTCTTTTGATATATTTCTTGTGGCCTTTGGTATGAATGAGTCAACAACTAATTTGGAAATGCAGTTTTGGCAAGGCCTCTGGGTCTATAGAAAAGTGGTTAGGGACTAGAATGAATGAGTTGACAACCAAAATTGTTATTTGATTCAATGGTGAATTCCAAGAGCTTTGATTCAAGGCAGTGAAATACCATGATGCATAGGAGAAAATTAATGGATCGTGTCTTGAAACAAAATTATCCACTCTTGATCTTCATTGCACGCTAGGATGAATTAAATGAGAAAAATGGCCCGAGGACAAATGTATATTTTACCAAAGCATATAGATTCCATGTTGAAGTACAATATAAGCTCCATTGGAAATTAAGAAGAATGGAGAGCCTTGTTAGAGAACATAGTTTTTACTGTCAATTAATTCTCAGCATGGATAAATGCTCATGTGCCCATTCTCTGAATTAATGGTGTTACAGTGATCAAGTAACTAGATGTAACAACAGCATGAATATCCCTGCAAAAGTACCCTTTCATGTAGTATGAGATGACATGCATTTGTGTACACTCTTGGGTAGTGTGGATCACATAATGATTGTCGAGACAACATTGTTCCCTTTGCAACATAGGAAAAAAAAAACTAGGATTACAATGGATCAAAGGGGTGGGATGTAACATTGTTGAGACAACTGTGAGGAGGGATATGAGTGTGTGCACTACTAAGAAAAGGCCAAGTGTTCCAGGGCTACAGGGAGAGGCGAAGAGTGTGCTTGTTTTACTAAGAAGAGGCCAAGTGTGTTTGTGCTGCAAGAAGAGGCTTAGAGTACTTGTGCAGAAGAAGAGGGTTGAGAGCAGAGAGTTCTGTGAGAGAATGCATGTTGCTACAAAGTGAAAAAACTATGACAAGGACTGAGTATGAGTGAATGATGCAACACAACATAGAGGCCCAAATGCAAAGGAGAAATAAGGGTCAAGTGGTTGAAGGAAAAGATTAAAACATGGAGAGTAGTTTCCATTTACAATGGACATTAGATTCCTTATTGACTGTGGGTTCGAGAATACATATAGGAAGTTGGTGATTCCACCTTAGTGTGTGTCTGAGTATATATTTGGGGTTGTCTCCTCCTACAAGTTAGTTCTTGTGTAAATCCAAGAAGTTTCAAGTTGGTGCTTGTAATAAATCCATGAGGTTGGTGCTTCTGGTAAGTTGAAAAGGTGTCTACAAAAGAAGGGAGTTGGTGCTATCAAACAATCAAATAAGTTGGTGCTTCTTGTGATTGCTCGCTCACAAACAAATTTTTACAATAAAGTAGGTTATCTTATTTGCATCATAATAAGAAACAAGTGGGATAAGAGCCAAAGGCCTCAAGTTTGAATCACAATTGACTTGCTCTTGGGGGGAGATTGTTGAGTATTGGATAATTTTGTGATATGGCTTAACCACCTCTCATGGATCCGTTAACTCTATTGATGCATCCATTTACTAACACCTACATGTTTTGGTGTAATGGTAATCGTGATTCCAACATGCATTATAAAATGAAATAGTTTAAAAGCATAAAAAACTTTCTTGATTCACAAGAACTAATCAAAATTGCATGACAAGTTGTTATCTATTGATGCCAAATGTGTTGTTGGTAGTCATAGATATGGGATTTGGATAATATATTTCATAAGATGAATTACCATATGTGAATTTGTTTGGAAAGAAGATGTAGAAGTAGAAAGAGGAAGAGAAAAATAATATTAAATTGATTTGAAAGATTGATTTGGATATTATGTGGATATTTTTCATCAAACCACAAAGTTTCTGTCTCGTGGCTAAATTAGTTAGCAATATAATTGTTGAAGGAATTCCAATCATCGAAGTGTGTATATTTGAGTGTTGGGTCAATATGTAACATGAACCTCTTGCACAACTCCTATATACTTACTCATGGGGGAAATTGTCCAATGAAGTTTCTATGGCAATTATGTGAATAGGCTAAGGACTTGTTGTTTTGTCAAAATCAAGACACATTTTTAATTTCGTAATTTTTTATTGTTAGGCTATTAAGTCAAAAAAAAAAAACTTGGAAAGGATATAAACAGTAGCATGATTCTGAGATAGGGGTTCTAATTTTGCTAAGGAAGTATATTGTGTAGTACTTTAAAGTTATATCTTCTTAATATAATTTTGGCTTATCATGATTTACCAAATTTTTGGGTTTTAATGATTATGGCATTGTTACTTTAATTCACTTTCTCATTTTCATGGAAATTAGAATATGTTTCTCTTTATTTCTTTGATAGTGAATTATTAGAATTGGTTACTCTTGACTAATTACTTTTTTCATTATTGAGATATTAATGCAAGGATATGTGTATGAGAAGTATGAATAAATAAAATTTGTTTAAGTATTTAGCTGAAATATTGTCTTTTTTTATAGTTGATGTATTAAAGCTAATAGACATGTACATATGTATATCATATTTATTGTTGTTCACATATAACAAATTCACAACATTGAGTAGGAAACCATGCTAGGGAGTACAAATGCAGAAAAGTGATTCTCCGGAGTGGTGCATGTCTACTATGTCAATGTCTCTTCTGAGGAATAAAACTAAATAATTATGTGAATGTGTTGAACCTCCTCTACAAAGTGGTAGCATTAGGTAGTCTTTGGAAACCAAATAATTTCCTTAATACGTAGTCCTTCAGAAAGTGTTTCAAATTCCATAGTCTAGGGATTATTTCCCATTAACTCAGTCTAGTTACTCGTTGATGCAAGTAGAATAGACATTCAAGAGCATATTTCCTTGATTATGTGCCCACATTCAACTCCTAGGGAAATAGTATTATTAACATTGGTAAGTTTTGTGCGCAAGTTATAGTTATTTTCATGAAGATAGTGCAAAAAAGATGTGCAAGAGTGATAGAAATATTACTTTCTTTCAATTATGTTACTATATGTAGGAGTTACTCAATAAACTCTGAGATATAAATTTCTATAATTTTAGGATACTCATTCAACCAACGACATAATATGTTGCCTTGTCTGGCATCCAGATTTATAATTTCCTTTTGAGTAGATACATGGATGCAATAAAACGCGACAAGAGTTTCAAGCTCCCCATACCATTTTGCAACGTTATGTGTAAATTTGATGAAAGATAAACTATGGTGTGGACCATACCAATGACAAAATTTCCAAATTTGTATTTGTGAAGGAACTTAGATTCTTCAACAAATGTATGCCTTGGGGCTAACTTGAAAGTCCCTACAAATTTTCAGTGATAAAGAAAAGCAGTTGAACATACAAATTTCAAGAAAGTCTTTCAACCAATGAGATGCATGAATATAGGTAGAGTACCAATTATTAGACATGTGAAGTATGACTAAGAAATGTAGGTTTCTATGGAATTCTTGTATATCAAGGAAAAGATGGAAAATGTGTACATTACAATAACGAAAATGGGCTTGTTTGATTCACTGACCATGTTCACTTTCTCTCTGCATTATGATTTAAAAACTAGGGGTGTTGTTCGAGCTTCAATTTCCTTATTAAAAAATTTATCGGCAAATATGACATGACATAACATCACATCCTTAGTTTTCAATTAGGCTTGAATGGAAGCTCTAGATATCACATAAAAGGTACCCAAAAACCTAAAATTTTGAAGATAGAGGTGAATTAACACTTATCAAAGTATGAAATGCTAAACATAAATATATCAAAATACAATATTAATTCACTATTGATGGAAAGTCATTATGCAGGTGCAAGGAGGTAAAGACAAATTAGGGTTCAAGATGTTGTGGGAGGTGGAAAGTGGGTGACTGTATGTCACATAAAAGTAATAACGAGATACCTATCTCACATCAATGTAGTAATAAGAAACGCAATACTATGTATTTATGTGAAGATTTCCAAAAAAAGGATGTTATCAAATTAGTTGTAGAGAAGATTGTGCTATCTCCTATGGTTAGTTGGTATTGAAAATGCATGGATTGTTGTGTTTTCTTCCCATCAAGCAAGGGAATCATTTTCAATAAAAAATGTAATTAGGGAATTACTGAGGGTATCATTTTCAATAAAAAAATGTAATTAGGGAATTATTTAGTGTATCATGGTCACTTTTTCTTCAATATTTTGTATTTTGTTGAGTGCCAATTTACCTCTATTTCAAAACGAAATTGGGTTTTTGGGAACCTTCCATATGATGTTCCTTGTTATCCACAACTAACACATGTTGGAGATTCCATTTAGGTTCAATTGAAAGTTGATGATGTAACTTCAAGAAACATGAATCTGAATGACAGTTGACACTTCAACAGTTGTGGTTCATGCTTTGTTTTGATGTGAGTATTCTTAAATATTGAATCATTTTCTTTCTTCCTTTCCAGTGTGTGATGATTCAGGTTTTCTTATTGCATTATCATGAATTAGACCAATTCCTAGATGTAATTTCTTGTTTTTTCTTGTAGGCATAGTCTTCACATTATGGATCATGAGATCCCAATCCCACTTTCCATTGGGATGAACATATTTACTTTTTCAATTAGTATGATGACTTTGATGAGTGATTTAGGTGGTAAACATTAGTTTCAATATAAAAAAAATTGGACAAAATTTACTATCTAAATATAAGTTTACTTTGATTATGGCTTATGTTTGCATATGTCTTCCCTTTTTGACATGCCTTTTCTATGGAGATAAACAATAATTTACAACCTCCACTTATTTTATTGAATACTACTTTATTATTTATCGTTTACATGAAATTTTATCATTTACATTAATCTTGGACATAATGGAATATTATAAACTACATCTATTGGATTTCACTTTACAACTATTTTTCTTCCTTTTCCTTTGTGAAATTTAAGTTGTTTTACCATTTCATCTTTTTGAATTTTCGCCTAAGTTTTCCTCTCCCAACTCAAAGTTGGTTTGGTCACCCTTAACAATGTTAGGATATTCCGACACATAGGTAATAGTTAAGTATAACTTGGTCTAGTGTAGAGTTAGGTAAAGTGTGTTTCTTTACTATGTACTTTTGTAACTTACAATCTAATAGTCACGATATGTAGTGATCTGATGGTTCATTCTCTCCTCGGTATTGCCGACACTTGATCTGTGGCTTATCACCGGATTGGTCCATGATCTCTATTTAAAGAGCATGGAGGATCATTTGTAGGTTAACTGTTCATGAGAGAAGCTTATGTAAAATCTCATTCTTTTCTTAATAAATTGCCTGAAGTGGTTGCGTTGGCTCAGGCCGTGGATTGTTTCCCTCTTTGAGGGTTTTAACCACGTCAAAAATACTAGTGTATTGATCTGTGATCTGTTTGTGAGCGGTGTCCTTTGGTGTTCTGTCTGAGGAACTTAACCTATAAATTCCTGCATGGTATTAGAGGTATTTGACGGCCGCGTCCATTGGTGATCCAAATATGAAGCCCGTAGAACTGCATTCGATTGTCGTTTCCTAGATCTATTATTTCTGATAACTTTCGGGCTGAGAGGACTGCTCTATTGTGTTAGGAGCATCTGTTCTAGTGAAGAACCCATTTCGTTTCATGCGAAAAGGTTTCTGGTAGCCCTAGCTACGTCATTTTTAAGATCTGGAGGTATACAATGTTTATTTGTAGTTTCTAGTTATTTTCTCTCTATTTATTATTTCGGTTTATTTAGCTTCTTTTTTTATTAGCGGATCTATACCTTTCATTTCTGCATATGCTCTTTGCCCTGTGACTCTGTGCGATCTGGGCAAATCAGAAACAGAGAGGAAGGATTTTTCTCATGCGTATGCTCTTTTCTGCTGTGCCTTAGTGTGATCTGAGAAAATGAGAAACATTGAGGAAAATATTTAGTTTCCAAGTAAAGCTAACTTCAAGCCGTAAGGTTTGTTTTTTTTGTATGTCCATGTTGGGTTTTTTGTTTTTTGTTTTGTAGGGAAAAAGAGCTTTCTCAAGCAAGCACGCAACCCAAAGCTTTAGTGACTAGGAAAGAAAAAACCCTTCCTCTTTTCCAAAAATTGCTAAACTTTTAGTTTAGCTCAGTTGGTCCAAAGCTAATTTATGGGAGTAGAGGTCTTGAGTTCAAGTCTCCTTTTTCTTTAGCTAATTAGATTAAGTTTCGAAAGGGGGCATATTTTTTTTAACATTATCATTCATTTCCGCACATTCCCACACTTCGTCGGCATCTTCATCAACTTTTCTTCAAAAAGCCATAACTTCTTCATCCGAAAGCCGTTTTCAGAGCTGCTTTTTTGTTTAACCAGCCTAATTGTTCGAGATCTTTCTATTGGAACACTTAGTTTCAGCATATATAGCTTCAGTTTCTATTAAAATGGAAATTCCATGCCAAGTTATTCTTGATAGCACCAACTACTTGCAATGGTGGTCCTACCTTGTGGATTTACTTAGAAGTAAAGGTCTTTACAGAATAGCCATAGGCCAAGAAACCAAACCGGAAGATGAAGATAAGGCAGCTAAATGGG
>APFE030754669.1:0-25186 GCA_000404065.3 Pinus taeda
TTTCCATCCTTTGAATCTACTGCTTCCTTCACAGTTCTGGGATCATCATCAGTAACAGATATAGCAAAATTTGAATAGAAAGCAGATGGACTATACCTTTCCGGCTGCCTTCTTTCTCGAACTGATCTTCTCACACCTGGAGTTTATGACTCTTCACCTTTTGATTCCTCCTATGTTGTAGAGTCTGATTCATCCTCCTTAAGCTCAAACTCTATCTTCTCAAGTTCCTTTGGTTGGACTTCATGTTTAATAACATCTTGCACCTCTCTGAACACCACATCTCGGCTATACACAACCTTCCTTGTTACTGTGTTCCAAATCTTATAACCCTTTAAACCATCCTTATACCCAATAAAGATGCACTTTTTCGATTTACTATCCAACTTGGTTCTTTTCTCCTTTAGAACATGTACATATGCATCACATCCAAATACCTCCAAATGTGAAAGAGAGGGTTTCTTACCAGTCCATACCTCTTGTGGAGTCTTATCCTCCAACGCTGATGAAGGTGATATGTTGACAAGGTAACATGTTGTCTCCATTGCCTCTACCTAGAATTCTTGTCCTAACCCGGCACCACTGAGCATGCTTCTTGCCCTTTCCATCAACGTCTTGTTCATTCTTTCTGCAGCTCCATTTTGCTTAGGTGTGTATGGACTAGTATTCTATTGTGCTATACCACACTTCTTACAGAATTCTTCAAATTCCTTGCTGCAAAACTCTCCACCATTATCTGTCCTCAACACCTTTATCTTCTTCTCTGTCTGGTTTTCCACCAGAGCCTTAAATTCTTTAAACTTGTCAAAGACTACAGATTTCTTCTTAAGGAAATATATCCATGTATTCCTTGATAAGTCATCTATAAATGATACATAATACACAGACTTACCCAGTGATGGAACCTTCATAGGTCCAAACACATCATTGTGCACAAGTTCTAATATATGTTTTGCCCTTTTACCACCAGAGGGGAAACTCACCCAATTTTGCATCCCATATACACAATTTTCACAGAAATCAAAATCCAGAGAGCTATTACTCATACCTTCTACCATACCTTTACCATGATGTATTCAAAGGCCCTTCTCTCCAATATGTCCAAGCCTTTGATGCCACAACATGGTCTTCTCTCCAAAGACCACTAGATTTTCTACTCCACTTTCAGGAACCACAGAACCATTGCACCTGTCAACAACAGTGCTACCTTGTAGCTTGTATAGAGTTTCAATTCGAACTCCCCACACCAATACTAGTTCCCCCCGAACCATCTTGCAGGTATCCTTCTCGAACACTGTTTTTACACCTGCATCATCCAGCTTGCTTACAGAAATCAGATTTATGGCTAATGTAGGAATATGCAAAACACCCGAAAGTGTTCTAACCCTTCCACCTTTCAACTTCAACTTTAATTTTCCGCGACCAACGATTCTAGCCTTCCTGTCGTCCCCCAAGAAGACATCACCACCATCATATTTCTCATACTCGCACAACCACTCTCTATGGGGAGTGAAGTGAAAGGATGCGCCTGAGTCAATCAACCATGCCTCATGATCTACATGTGTACTTGAAGAAGCCAAGTAGACATCCCCACCTTCATCTGAGGTGGTTTTTGCCTCTGTAGAAGGAGCATCATCAAATCCCTTTCCTTTATCAGGAGCTTTCTATTTACAGTCCCTTTTGTAGTGCCCTTCCTTTCCGCATTTCCAGCATACCACCTTTACAGGTTTTCCTGGAGATTTAGATCTCCCTCTAGATTTAGACCTCCCACTCGATGAATTATTTTTGTTTCTGTTCTAGGACAGTCCTCATACAGACAAGGCATCACCATTCTGGATCTCCATATTTTTCTGTCTCATTTCCTCTGTCAACAGGATGATACTATTTCATCAAACTGCAAGATAGTTGCATTGCTACCTATTGAAATAACCAAACTATCCCACGAATCTGGTAGAGAACACAACAAACTGATGCACTTATCTTCATCTGAAATTTTAATATCAACAGATAATAACTGACTTACCACAGTGTTAAATGCGTTCAGATTCTCTATCACCGAGTCTCCATCTTTCATCCTCAGGTTATATAGCTTTTTTCGTAGGAACAGTTTATTCACCAGAGACTTAGATTGGTACAAGGTCCCTAACTTGTCCCACAAATCCTTCATCGTAGCTTCCCCCGATACATTCAGCAATACTGAATCTGAGACATAAAATTGTATTATGTTCTTTTCCTTCCGATCCAACTTCTTTAATTCTTCATCGAACACTCCTATTGGTTTAGTACTTGGATCTACCACGATCCACTGATGTTTATCCACCAATAGATCCTCCATCTTGAGTTTCCATAACTCAAAACTCTGACCATTAAATTTCTTGATCTCTATCTTTCCACTTCTCACCATCTTCTTTCACAGATCTCCCACTGAACAAGGTCTACCATAGGCCCGAGCGAAACCCCTCAACAACAAAGGCGTCCCCTTGAAGCAAAAACAACTCTAATACCAAATGGAGGTTTTAACCTGGTACAAAAATTACCAGCATACGAATTCTAAAACACAGAAAATAAACAATGCGAGAGCATAACACATAAACACATATACACAGAGATTTCCCATGGATCTCAAAACTGGGACTACCAACTTGATTTTTCATTATGTTCCTTTCAATGTTACAATACATATTTATACATGCCGAAGCATCTAATACCATGGACCGAAAACCATCGCGTCCAAAACCATGTGTGAAAAACATGCACAAAACCATAGGTAGGTTTGCCCAACTTAATATAGCGTCCAAAAGACAAAATTTTCCATGGTGCTACCGTAGACCCCATAGAGGGGGGTTACCTGTACCCCTCAAACCCCCTTGTGACCCCCCCACTACGCAATCACCACAATGAAGGGGGGGCTTTGCCCCCCTCTAACACCCCGATTAACTATGTGGGCTAGTCGTGGAAAGAATATAACACAACCCAACACCTAGAATGGTACTCATCATCTACAATCATACCCTTTGAATGGACATAAATCATGAAAGGACAGTTTTTCAGAGCCCAAGCCTATCACATAATGAATGTCAGTAAAATTTGAAGGACCTGACATCCAAGAGGACAATATGATATCAGTTTCAGTAACAATAAAGATTCGTTAATTTTGAACTGAAATTTTTTTAAGCTAGTCCGACACTTGAAAGTGAGTAACCTAAATGCTATTCTGTAAATTATAGGAGAAAGCCATTTTCTACTAAATGTATATAACACAAAATATTCTATAAGGAAAATTAGTATTTGAGGACAACATAGATCATTTTATGTAGAGCGGTTGAGAAAAAAAAATGGGGATAAATTACATGAGCTTTATTTTCTAGAATTGCACTTGCAGAAGGTGCTTCATTATCATCCCTTAATTCATGATTCCTAAGACAAAATAAGTTCAAATAATCCTGAGGATGATATGTCTTTTCCAGACCCGCTTCTTCCAATGCCCTGAAAATAGTCTGATATGTGATATGCATAGTCTGTCCCTGCAATTCAAAATAAAAGCTTAAGATACAAAATTACTGAGTTCTTAAAGCATAAAAATTTGATCATTGTAATCTGTAGGTCCAATATAAATGTATATTTATTGAAGAACCCAAAAAATTAGTTCAACCAAATATCTCCAATATTGTTGGGCATTTGGCTAGTTCTATGCCAACACTGTGACCGGTTCAAATACTCCTAGGTAAGTGCGCTAGCCTACACTGATAAGTTTACTAGGGATACCATCCATGAATGTGAAGAAGTATTTTTTCAGATTTTTCCATGAGTTTTAAAAATTTAGGCACTGATTACATATCATATTAAATTGAAGACAAAAAATAATTGATGAAAACATAGACTGACCTGAGTACCTCACTTCCATCAAAATTCTCCTCTGATTTTAAGGTTGCCAACCTATCTTTTGGATGGTGGAACTTGCATTTTGAACCAAATTTGTAGATGCCAGTTTTCATATAGTAATGAGTTCAATAATATGAAATCAACAACACAACAAAAAGCTAAATTAAACAACATCAAAAGAAATCAAACATTACAAATAAAAGCTAAGTTACAACAATATCAGAAGGATGTGTGATACGACAAAAATAAAATAAAATTGCTTTATTTAACTTACAGGACACTCAATCTCCCCTGGCCTCTCCGGTGGGGACTCATTGCTTGTGGCAATAGATGGCGGCTGGAGCCACACAAAATATGTAAAATTATTCGTCCCATCAAAATTAATCATGTATTATAAAATGGAACAAACTTGTTGTCAACCTTACAAGATTGGATGTACTGAATCAAAAGTTGCGGCAACCTGACAATTTACTCGGCCATTCTTTAGATTGAAATTTACAATGAACATGTATATACCCAACATGAATTTCATCTAATAACACTACAAGTAGTAGTTCAATATGGGGCTAGAAAAAACAATCAGAGTTACAAATCTGTAGGTGGGAAATAATAGAGATAGCAAAACAACAATAACTGTAAGGCTATTATTCTTGCTACAATCTGAATGTCAAGGGTGAAAAACCAATTTCGTAATGATGGTAAGATCCATACCATATGAGAGAATTACAATTAAGCCCATTATTGGGAATTTTAGTTGTTAAAGGAATAAATGTTTCATAGAAACAAATTACTCCCTAATACAACTGAAATATGCTATTTAAAGCGTAAGTTTAGACACACTATTTAGGTGAAGATAATCCTAATACGTTGATATAAAAAAGTTAATAACATATTAACACTTTCATGTGGTAATCAATTTCCACAACACAACCCACACTATCCACTAATAACATATCACATTAATAAGTTTTCCAAACTGGAAGAAAGATTTCTATTTACTTCACAAACACAGATATGTAATCAAGTGTGCTTATCTTTATTATCTGCATTTTGATGCTAATCAGATTGGCACACACATAAACAGTAACAAGTACTACAATATAATTTCAAACATATAATTGTTGTGATAGCCAAGGATCTATCAATTTTGTTATTTAATCTAGTCCAGGCGAATCAAATTACTCCCTAATACAACTGGGATGTGTTATCTAAGCATAAAATTAGACATGCTATTTAGGGGCAAATAATCTTGATGCCTTGATATTAAAAATTAATAACATACTAACACTTGCATGTAGTAAAAATTGCCACACAGCCCACGGTCCACTTATAACATATCACATTAATAAGTTCGCCACATTGGAAGACATATGTATATTTATTTCACAAAAACATAGACACGTAATTAAGTGTTCTTATTCTTATTATCTGTATTTTAGGGCTAATTGGATTGGCACACACAAACAATAACAAATACTACAAATAGTAATCTGCCTATATACAGTGGACTCTTGATATATTGATTTATGTGCTTCTAATTTGGATTTTTCATGCTGACAATCAGATAGCAAGTGATTCTTGCAGGCTTAAAATTATGAAGTCATCCACCTGTATCATAGTCTCAATGTACTATATATAAAGTACTGATGGATAAATGCTGGAATGAGAATTTCACATGTGATGCTACTGTTTCACCCCTATTACACAGTCTCAATGTATACAAGCCACCTGCCGCTACATATGAATTGTTGATGGACAGATGTTGTTATTTCTTTAATGCTATAAATGGAACTGTCACTAAGGGCTTTGTTCAATTCTTGTAGCAATTGCATAACAGTTCATATGATTTGGATGCACATCTTCCTAGGTTTTCCCTGTATAGTGACTATTGTTCAATGGGTGATGCTATGATTAAATGTAGAGCATAAGTGAATGCCTTTTTGTACTGATTAATTTCCTCTAGTGTCACTTCAGTGACAAGATTTGGTATGCATGGAATTCCTTATAGTATGCCATAATTGTATGAATGTTCTATATATTAATGGGCTGCTCAATAATTAGTCTATTGCCTTAGCCTCCTTAGAAATATGAAACGTATACCTTGTAGTTGAATGCCAAATTTTGTCCACATGGAGGGTGCTTCTTTCTTATTAAATTAGGTTAGCAATTGACTTATGTATTTCCTGTGCCTCTGTGAGATTTAGCATTTCAGTGCATAGAATCATGCATACATGTATAGTTTATTTTTCACTATGAATAATACCAACCTGTTTTAGTAAGATGTCACGAAATCATAGAGTTCAAAAGAACGCGAGAGGTATGAGTAGCCATTAGGATGACATACTCATCTACTTTTCTTGGGTAGAGGTAGGTATTTGATTTTCAGACACATCACTACAGAACCTTTAAATCTTGTAAAGCTCACATCTAGTTTCTCTATTTCTAATTCATAAGGACAAGACCCTAGTTAAATTGCTTAATGATGATAGAAGAGATTCAGAAATTGTATCGTAAATGTATTATTGTTGTTGGACAATGTTCTTAACATATCAGCTAAAGTTGCCTCAAGTATTAATTTTTAGGACACACATCCTATTGCGTCACATGTTCAACAGACATGGGACCCCTAAAGGACTTGTCCTATTACTTAGGATCTTATACATGATAACATGCTCCTATAAGGTCTCATTACACAATGTGCTGACAAGGATTCTTTCCAGATTGACTGTCGTATATGAGCCCTTGACACTAAAGCTTATTAAATTATATCATAATACAAAACTGAAAATTTTGACTTTGAAAAGAAATAAAATAGTTGATCTAAGGCTCATAGCAACAAGATTCAACCATATTGGCTTGTTCAGTAATGAAATTCCACAACAGTACGAAATTCAGCAAATTTTTTGTATAGTATAGGTATAGTATGGTCAATCTAATTACTAAAATTATAAGCACCAAAAATCCCATAAACCTCACAAATATTTTTTAAAAACACTTGATGTATAATCTAGATTGCAGAATTTTCAAGCAGTTTTTTATAATTTCTAGTTGGCTTAAGAATCCTATAATACTAAACAACAAGGTAATAAATGGGCTTGAAGAAATGCCACTACAAACGTTTTTCCAACAACATTATATCTTGTAAACATCTACCTTTTTCCAGGATATTAATAGGAATATATTAACAACAATATTGTAGAACTCAACTTTGAGGATAACTCCATTAGGGTCTTGAAACATTGACATGGGAAGACCCAGAAACAATTAGCAAAGTCAGCAAAAGCTCGGAGAACCATGAAAAATGAACAGAACTTGATTTGTTTTTAATTCATTTCCTAATCCAGAAAAGTATCTCTATCACCAATTAAACACCATGTTTCCCCTCTATTGGCACATTGAGCTAACTCTCACTGGAAAAATCAAAAGCTAAGAAAAAATTATCTTCAAAAAAAAACATTTTACAAAAAGGTTTGAGCCCTATCAAAACAGTTTCTGGAAAATATCACCAATGACTCGGCCAATTCACAACCTTGTCAATAAATGCTCAGTTAACCAAGCTTTTTAGAACAATTTTTTGGCAGTAATTTATTGTTTCGCATTACAAAGCAACTTAATAAATAAGAAAAAAAAATCACGAAGGAATAATTCATCAAAAAAATAACCAACCATAGCTTAAAAGGACAAATGGTATACTTATCTAAGAAAGTTATAAAATGCAATGGCTATAAAATTGTACAAACGGAAATTGAGAGCTATAACCAACACCAACCTTGAATGAGAATCCCCCACATACCCACATCCCAATGCCCAACTGTAATGGCCCATGGGTCAAAGTTTAACTTACTCAAACAAATTTTCAAAGACAAATTGCTCCAAATGGTACCAATCCTGTTTTACTTTCAAGGAAACTAACCCGGAAATTGACTACAATGGTCACTTTGATCCATACCACCAAATCCTAGTTGACAAATTGGTGCTTAATCAGAACCAAAACATATTATAGTTATCTCTAAAACTTGACTGGCTTACCCTAAAACATGATTGGCTTCTTACTGGTTGATCACAAATATGTTTTATAATCACTCATCACCCATTATTGAAAATATAACCTGGGAGAATGACTCCATTAGTAGTCGAAAACCTAACTAACCTTAATAGTGAACACTGGATGTCAACTACATAAAGCCATGGCCCATAAGTGTCTAAGTTGAAAATTCAATAGATCATCAAGTTTGTGAATTATTTTTAACCTTGATAAATAGTTAGTTATAGGTTAGAAGGAATGTCTAAATGAATTTTAAATCAAATTTGAAATAGCAAATAGTAAGGAAATATAAGGTAGGAAATTAACTATGACTTTACATTATATATCAATAGTTGAAAAAGGAACCTATAGCTTTTATTGTTTATAGATATAATGCTAGCATATTTGTCTAAAGTTAACCAAATAGCAAACAATTGCCTCAAAAACATCAATTACCTTAAACTAAAATAAATGTTACTACAGTTATTTTTCCAGTACACCTTTTTGTTTAGTATTGTCTTTTGCACTAGTCAAGTACTACTACACATTACTAAGCAGATAATCTATATGGTATTCCCTTTAGATCAGTTACCTATCAAGTAAAAGTGTCAAGCACTTGTATTCCTTGAAGAAAACTTTTGGCCTTGACTACGATGCTTTGATTTCCAAAATACACTATTGGTGAGGCTAAGCATGTGATCTGACGTCGGTTTCATTAAATTCACCTTAAATTAGATATATACATATTAAATTGACCACTTTATTATTACAGTCCGCAACCAACCAAAGTTTTCTTAAGGGAGTGCAAGTATCCTCTAATTTGGCATCTATGAATATGAAGTATCATCTAGTTTGGTATATATCAAATATGAAGAGAATAAACCACAAGAA
Source organism: Pinus taeda (assembly GCA_000404065.3). Classification (NCBI taxonomy): domain Eukaryota; kingdom Viridiplantae; phylum Streptophyta; class Pinopsida; order Pinales; family Pinaceae; genus Pinus; species Pinus taeda. The sequence goes on from APFE030754669.1 coordinate 8,795, forward strand.
ACCAACATAGGGGCAAGAGAGCTAATAAGTAAAATTGTCGATACAGAAAAGATATGATAATACATTTTTTCATTTTAGATTGTCAAATGGAGGACATGTGTTTGTTAGACAGTCCAGAATCAAAGGAGTGCTAGCAGAAAAGTTTAAAACTACCATCCAAATAAAAACCTCTAATACAAGTCCAACTTTGAAATGATAGATTTTGTCAGCCAATTCAGGACAACAACATAGCAAAACTAAGAGTGCATTATCTATCTATAATAGTGAAAATCATCTAATATATCAGCATGTCTCTATTGCATGTGTTTTAATGTTTGAATTCTTTAATAACACTCTTATATTGACATGAATGCCGAAAATCGAGATCTTAAAAAGGCTGTCATTCATTCAACTAGTTGGTAGGTTTGACACTAGCAGTAGCCCACAAAATATGACACACAAATTCCACGTCATGCATATCATTACATAAGCATGGCAATATAATTGGAATTAATAAAACAGAGAAAACACCGATTGTTTGCTGAGGACATGAATAACTAGAGAAAACAACTATCGACCCTTAGTGACTTCAATAATGAGAGTAGGAAATGCCAATTTCTATTCAATGAATCCTGAGCTTGACTCAGTACATAACAAATTTTTTGTTTTATTACAAATCATGGACCCCAAGATACATTCCTTGCTCTAGCTTCTCACTTGAATGGATTTAAAATCATATCAAAAAGTTTACTGAAACAATCTCTTTTTCTTGCTCAATGAACAACTGCATCAAAGCCTCGTTTAATGATTAAAGGGATCGCATCTTCAATGCAAAGGTTCTCTACTCATATTGTCTCATTGTAAAATGAGTAAGTTGTAGATTTTATCTTGAAGGAAGTGCAATGAAGTCTACATTTGCATTGTGAGTCTTATATACCACTAGTAGGACACTAAATATTGATCTCAATGAAAAAATTCATTGTAGCCTTGCCTAATGGTTAAATAAATCACATCCTTAATGCAAAAGTTCTATAGTTATAGTGTCGAATTGTTAACCAGAATAAACTGGAGAATTTCTAAAAGAAAGTGTAATGAAGTCTACATTTCTATTGTGAGTCTTATACATAACTAGGAAGACACTAACCATTCAATCTTCACACTCATAACAATAGTTGAGTCATTGTGCCTGCCTCCTAGCAAGGATGCTGCATAGTAACAGCCTTGTCACGATTCCAAGGGAAGAATAAATATGCACACTAAGAGATGTTGAACCCTAAGGTTTAAGGGAACAACCTCAAAAAGAGTCAAGGGATCTCTACTTGAATGGTTCATGAGGCACAATACTTGCTAAGGTTTTGCAAATGGGGTAGCAAGCTAAGTGGGCTTGATTGTGGGGAAAAACTCCACAGTTAAGCGCGCTTGAGCCAGAGGAGTTCTGGGATGGGTGACCTCCTGGGAAGTCCTGGTTACCGGGTGCAAGCCCCGGAAGTGATGATTGATGCTATGTGATTCGTTCTCCACTTTTCACTAGTTTCAATCCCACTTCTTCACCCCTGTGAGCATCACCCGATGCAATGAGTGCTAAGTGAAACTATTCAAAAATCATGAGAAATTAGTCAGTTACGACTACCTCTCATGGAAATGGTCATACATTTGAATGACTTACTTAACGCAGTTGAATCCCAAAAATGATATCTAATATAATGCACTGCGTATCCCCCATACTTAAATTCAAAAAGAGTCAAGGGATCTCTACTTGAATGGTTCATGAGGCACAATACTTGCTAAGGTTTTGCAAATGGGTAGCAAGCTAAGTGGGCTTGATTGTGGGAAAAACTCCACAGTTAAGCGCGCTTGAGCCAGAGGAGTTCTGGGATGGGTGACCTCCTGGGAAGTCCTGGTTACCGGGTGCAAGCCCCGGAAGTGATGATTGATGCTATGTGATTCGTTCTCCGCATTTCACTAGTTTCAATCCCACTTCTTCACCCCTGTGAGCATCACCCGATGCAATGAGTGCTAAGTGAAACTATTCAAAAATCATGAGAAATTAGTCAGTTACGACTACCTCTCATGGAAATGGTCATACGTTTGAATGACTTACTTAACGCAGTTGGAATTCCCAAAAAATGGAATATCTAATATAATGCACTGCGTAATCCCCCTTACTTAAATTCAAAAAGAGTCAAGGGATCTCTACTTGAATGGTTCATGAGGCACAATACTTGCTAAGGTTTTGCAAATGGGGTAGCAAGCTAAGTGGGCTTGATTGTGGGGAAAAAACTCCACAGTTAAGCGCGCTTGAGCCAGAGGAGTTCTGGGATGGGTGACCTCCTGGGAAGTCCTGGTTACCGGGTGCAAGCCCCGGAAGTGATGATTGATGCTATGTGATTCTTTCTCCACTTTTCACTAGTTTCAATCCCACTTCTTCACCCCTGTGAGCATCACCCGATGCAATGAGTGCTAAGTGAACTATTCAAAAATCATGAGAAATTAGTCAGTTACGACTACCTCTCATGGAAATGGTCATACGTTTGAATGACTTACTTAACGCGGTTGAATCCCAAAATGATATCTAATATAATGCACTGCGTAATCCCCCATACTTAAACTTTGTAATAATCACCGTATAACAGAGTTGAACAGATTGAAACTAATGCTAAAGCAAGGCTTTTCGATTACTATAGTCCTTGCCCATTACCAGATGGCAGGGACTAATAAAAAAAAATAATCCTAATGTTGCATTTCAAGTATTGAAATTTGAAAATACGGGAAGGTGATGATTTCAAATGGGTAGGTGATGACATAGTTGTTGGAAATCTCGGCAGGTGATGAATGGGTTGACTGAGAAAAAGGGTGATGAATGGTTGGTTAGAATTATGCTATGAATAGTTAGGTGAGAAAAAGGGTGATAAATGGTTGGTTAGAATCATGCTATGAATAGTTGGTAGGTGATGAATGGTTGATAAATGATGAATGGATTGACTAAGAAAAATGGTGATGAATGGTTGGTTAGAATTATGCTATGAATAGTTAGGTGAGAAAAAAGGTGATGAATGGTTGGTTAGAATCATGCTATGAATAGTTGTTAGGTGATGAATGGTTGATAAATGATGAATGGGTTGACTAAGAAAAATGGTGATGAATGGTTGGTTAGAATTGTGCTATGAATAGTTAGGTGAGAAAAAAGGTGATGAATGGTTGGTTAGAATCATGCTATGAATAGTTGTTAGGTGATGAATGGGTTGACTAAGAAAAATGGTGATGAATGGTTGGTTAGAATTATGCTATGAATAGTTACGTGAGAAAAAAGGTGATGAATGGTTGGTTAGAATCGTGCTATGAATAGTTGTTAGGTGATGAATGGTTGATAAATAAGTTGGTGCAATTTAAAATTGAATTATTATATTAATAGGTATGTATATTTTAAAATTGAAAGGAAGTTTTTGGATTAAAAATGTAAGAATGTAATCTTTCCTTTTGATTTTATTGTTCAATTTTAAATCGATGGATAACTTTAAAGATACCGTAATTCATGGTAGAACAAAAAAATTAAAAAATTGAATTCCTAGCAAAATGTTTTTTTCAAAATCTAAAACATTTTATTTGGATTATTTATCATAATTTCTTTTTTTTTTAAAAGATAAATGAAATTATATCAATTAAATGGCTAATAAATTATAATAGACATGAATCCATAATAAGCATGAAAACATATAGCATTATCAAGATCAAAAAATATGATAATAATTAACTAAATTATAATTATTTGTAACAATTTTAAATAAATTCCTACTACTATGAGTTCCACTCTCCGCAATTACAATTACATATTAGGAAAAAAATAAAATTATAATTAACTAAATTATAATTTTATTATAAATTATAATTAGTTGAAACGATTTTAAATAAATCCCTGCGACACTCTGGAGGAAGGCCTGCAATTACATATTGGGAAGAAAATTTGTCTTAATTTGTAAGCAGAAAACATGATCTCGTTGAAGCTTTATTCAGAGCCTTTCCACCGAAGTATCATAGCTGTGAGGAGTGTCGTGTAACACGGCACTCAAAACTTTAATTTAAGAGTCGCAGGCCTCATTCATCATTCAAACACTAATTTTATGTTATTAAAGGTTACATTCATTTTCCTTTACTTCTGGTTATGATTGGTTATGATTTACTATTTCTATGTATATATGTTTTTTTGGTGTTTTAATATTAGTGAATTGATAGCAAATTAGATAATATTAAAATTTGATTCGTTGGAATATGTTCAATTGAAAATCAAGACCAACATTAGCAACAATTTTGTTTTTTTAATGTGGTTAGATAGGTTAGAATGCTAAATCTAATCAATTTTCGATTCAGCTTTCCAATTTATTTTATCTTAAATGTTTATCTAATAATAAAATATATATAAAAAAGAAATTAGTGATTGTTATATAATATATTAAGTCATACTTGTGGAAAATTTCAAGGTGAAATAGAAAAATTATAAATTAATTGAAACAATCAAAAGAATATGGAAATATAAATAGTGTAATATAAATAGTGTAGAGCTATCTTCATAATTGCTGGAACTTCACCCTATCTTAATAATGATTTTTATATTTTCATAAAAATATTATATATATATATATATTAAATTGTTTTATTCTTTTTGTTTTCTAATTAACTTAAAAATATTTTGTTAATAATTAATAAGCAGTATTGATCATCTTTCAATCTATTTAATAGTTTATTAATAATCAACATAATTAAATTAACCGATAAACATATTTAAAAAACTATACATTTATTAAAGATAATATTAACGATCATATTATATTAAGCATTAAAAAAAAAAAAAACTATATTATGGCATCTACAGTGTATTTTTTAAGAAAAAATATTTTCCTCAAGCAAATAATTAGACTTTTCCATCGAAAATTAAACATCCAAATATAACAGAATGAAATCATATAAATATCTGAACATAACAGAATGAAATCATGTAAACATCCAACTGTATAAAATTTAAACTTTTTTTCTATGATTAATTCAAAAAATCATATAATAGAATGAAGAAATTCAATAAATTTTGTATATATTAGAGTTCTTTTGATAATGACGATCAAAGAAAATCCAAGTTGTAAAACAGTTAGACTTCTCCTTTGATGATTATTTTGTGTTGGGAAATTTTCCTATAAATACAATGAAATTTTGTATGGGAAAGTATTTTCTAACAAATACACTGAAATCGTGTCAAAAATTCATGAAAAAATTATATGACAAAATACCAAAGGAGAACTTGAACATGGGAAATTTCATGCAAGCATTGGTCCTTGGGGAGCAACAATGGCCATATAGGGGTGTGATAACTCACACAAATTCATCCGTAAGTACCGTGTCCTCGCCCAAGTCTACTTCGGCTGAGATCTATTCGTTATCACACAATTTGACATGGGAAATAACTAAGAGTGTTTTCTTTTTGAATTAAAATCATTATTATTCTTGGGAAGCAGGGATTTCGTACTCAGGAGTGTACCCTACTATGTTGTCACCTCACCAGCCTTTAATATCCATGTACTATCTTTTTGGACAATTCTTAAAAGCCATTTTTTTGTAATTGTCGTCCCTTGCTTTGGTTATGAGTCGGTTGTGCCATCCAATTCCTAATAACCATTAAAAACTTCTTCGGGTTTGACCCCCCTCAGGTGCAAACCCTGCTCATCGATGTCCATCCACGTCTGATAACATCCCTTCAAATCCAACTAATTCATGTTGTTACATTCATCCTTAAGTTGTCTTGATCGAAACTCCTCCCATTCAAAATCCCCTTAGACCGCCAGCTCCTTTGCCCCTTCATTCACCAACCTATCTTCCAGTTTGTTGGCGGTTCAACGAACGAGGTGAACCTCCAAGTTCCACATGTGAGCCCAGTGTCTGTGAATCCTTTGTATGATATGGCTCAAGCGCTAGTTCTTGTCGCTTTCCCTAAGTTGGAGCCACACTTTAACCTTCTATCTACTTTTATTGCCAAAGTGGAGTCATCCTCTATTGTGCAATGATGGAAATTGGATTTGATCAACAAGTTTAGCCCTTTTTCCAGAGCCAAGAATTTTGCTACATTGTTCACCATTGTGCCCAAATTTGAGTAGTAGATTTGGAGGATTTTACCAATGTTGTCCCATAACACCCCTCTCGCACCAGCATGAACCGAGTTGCCCTTCGAGGTGCCATCAAAGTTTAACTTCAGAAAACTTGTTGCCAAAGATGTCGAAGACTTTTCCAATCCCTGAACTCTGGGTTCATTTCTCCTATGAAGTGGAGGTTGGATTCCTCTCAGACCTATGGTTTCCAGGATTCAACTTTCTTGTGTTGTAGGGTTATTATTTTCATTCCGCACCCAACAACTTAGCATTATATCTTATATTTGGTGCAAGATTTGGGAGATCAATGAGGAAGATGGGGAGGATTCGCCCTAGAATATCCGTCGATTTCTCTCTTTCTAAGATGCCCAAATCATGAAACTAGGACTTAGGTTCTAGACAAGATTAACCCCTTCATCTTTTAGTATTTCTCCTCTCCAATTGTTTAAAGTTGCCTAGATATTGTCTCTTTGTTTATCTGTCTCCAAAAGACTTGAGCAAATCAGTTTCTAGCGTAGTTGTGTATTCACAACTATTTTGGATATGGTTGATAGTTTCTTCTTTCTTTTGGCATGGGCTACAACGTGAAGGTCTTGAGAATCCCTTGCGATAGAGATTTTCCCAAGTAAATGTTTTATGTGCATCACCAATCAAATGAACATTTTGATTTTCGGCCACTGCTAAGATGACCAAATTTTTTTCTAGTTCGATTGTAATAGCCCCGAGTTAAAAGTTCATGTAATAAAATTAATAAAGGAAAAATAAGACCAAGGGCATGGGACACTTATTCCAAGCTGAATATTGGGAAAAACATCCTAGTGGGGTGTTCATTTTGGTTTATTATGGCTAAGGATATTTTCAAAGGTAATGAGAAAGGATTTGGAAAGGCAAGAGGCATTATTTGGCATTTATTTATGAAAATAAAGGAAAATAGGAGAAAAGGAAGGTGAAAGGTCAATTGTTGCATGTGAGGAGGAAATTGAAGGAAAATAGAGGAAAAATGAATAAATTAGAGGCACCAATGATAAAAAGGATTTTGAGGATCAGTTCACAACTTTTTGTCAGTTCAGTTTTGGAGTTAGTCTTAGAGAGCAGAACAACACCAAGCAGAGAAGGGAAGCAAGCAAGAAAAGGAAGGACAAGGAAAAGAAAGGAAATAAAGGATCAAGCTAGGAAAGGTTGGAGCAAGCAGCTTCAACAGGAATACTTGCAGGTAACAGATTGCATGTATGATTTCCTAGTTGGTTTTCGCATGCATGGCATATGCATGTGTGTATCTTGGTTTATTTGTTGTCTGTGGCATGGATTTTATCGAGTTTTGACAGTGGTTTTAGTCTTGCCTTGCCATTTCCAGATAGCCATGGTGTGATGGGATTCTTTCTCGGTTGAACTTTGGATTGCCAGAAGGTTTCAGATACGAGTGAGTTGGTCTCAAGAAAATCCCAAGGGTTGGGGGTGGAGATGGTTTTCTCTGGGAAGCCCTCAACAAGAGACAAGAAAAATCCTCAAGTGATGGTGAAGGAATTCTAAAGCATCCAAGCTTGATTTAGTTTTGTGATCTCGTGACCAGTTTATGTGACATCACGGTATGGTGAGGGTGGAGGTGGTTTAACCTTTGAATTCCCTTGTTTTTTTATGGATTGGTTTATCCCACGAGATCCCACACTCATGCTTGGAATATGGCACAGGGGTGATTGGGTGATCGACAATACTCTTCAACATCTTGCTAGGGACTTTGTCATAAAACCTAGATTAATTCATAACAACTTTCATTACATCTAGGGCTTCAATGTTTCTTCCAAAGGTATGACATACCCTCCAGCAACATAAAACCTAGAAACAATTCAAACAAATATAGATCCACTACAACAAAAAAGGTCATTGGTGAGGGTCATGCATTTGACAGACCTTTAAGGTCCATCACCAATCTCGCATATGGTGATGGTACTTAAAAAAATGTTCTTGTAAGTGTGTATAGTGATGGTCCTTTAAGGTTTGTCACCAAAGCCATTTTCAAAGACACTTTTGGTGAGGGTTGTTAAAGGCCCGTCACTAATTCTCTATTTGGTGACACTTCTAGTCACGATATTTTATTGACCCTCACTAATGCTCTTTTTTTGATACTTTTGGTGATGGTCAAAAAATGTTCGTCATCATTGATCATTACAATGAATTGTTTATGACGTTATGTGTCTGTTACTATATTTTTTGTCAAAAGATAATGATTTAAGACCATTGTTGTGGAGTCTTTTTTATTATGTGTCCAAGGCCATAGTGGTTAGAGTTAGTCAATTTGTTAAGAAGTAATTAGTGTGTATCATTTTCCTCAAGTAATGACAATATAGTTTTCCTATGAGTCAACACATGATTCATCTATATCAAGTTTATTATCTAGCGAATTCCCTTTGGATAAAGTTCCACTAGTGTGTGTAGTAACTATATTATTTAATACATAATCAAGCTCTATCAATTCTATTAATGAGAGAGACCTAACACTCCTAGCACACCTTAACATGCTTTGGCACACAGTGACATTCCTTGACACCTCGCATGTCTTGGAACAACTTTGTACCTAGAACATCTTTCCATGACTAGGATTCCCAAGCACATTTTGGCATGTGCTAACATAGTATAGCACTCTCCTAGCATGTGTTTTCATGCCCTGTAGTCCCTAGCATTCCTTGTAATGCCTTGACATGCATTGACATACATTATCACTTGGCATGTATTGGAACCTATTATTAGTGTGCCTAGCATGCCCCTTTTGAAAAAGATAAAGTCTTGACTTATTAACCCTCTTGTTTATTCATTTCCTTGCATTTTAGCTTGTTTATTCCTTTTGTTGCCTTGACACTCCTTGGCACATATTGGCATACCCTGACACCTTGCACATCCTAGCATGTCTTGGCATGCCTTGTCACTATTTGGCACATGTTAGCACACCCTAGAACTACCTCGCACACTCTGCCACCACTTGACATGCCCAAATATTCCCTAGCATGCCTTACCAGTGCTTAGCATAGTTTGTCACTCCCTCCTTGGCATGATAGCTAACACTCATTGACACTCCTTGACACACCCTCATATTCATTCACTTCCATGCATTTTGACCTAGTTCTCCCTTGTGTTGTCCTAGTATCCCTAAAACTCCTCAGCATGCAGTCACACTCTCTCACACACCTTAGCACTCTTTGACATGCCCTGATACTTAATAGCATGCATAACACTCACTGACACACTTTAGCACTTGGAACGTGTTGGTGCTTGGAAAGTATTAGCATGTCTGGCATGCGTTGAGATGGATTGCAATTCTCTGGCATGGTTTAATATTAAATTTATTTGAGATCAATTATTGGAAAGTATATGAGAAGAAACAGAGGAAGATTTGGCACTTAGAATGCACTAACACTTGGCCCTTGGAGCCTATTGGCACCTAGCGTTGGTGTGCTTAACATGCCTCTGAAGGAAAAGGTAAATTGATGACTTATTAACCCTCTTATGTGTTCATTTCCTTGTAGTTTAATGATGCAGGAGCATTCATCCAAGAGAAAATCATTGTAATTAAGTAGACATAGGGGGTCATGTATTTTTAGGAAGTTGGATTCCTAAGTGACTAATTAATGTAATATTAGGCTTTTAAGTGAATTAATTAGATAATGAGAGGAAATTGTAAGTGCTCTTGAATAAATGAGAACATGAGTGGAAATAATGACAAAAGAGCCTAAAAACAATTAGGACTCTTAGAACAATTCATGATTCGAGGAACTAAGGAGAGACTTTAGGAATTAATCAGAAGTGGACATAATGGACAGAGGATTTAGGAGTCGGCTCAGTAGATATAGGAGTCAAACCAGGGTAGTTCAATAGAACTCTTGGCATATATGTAAGCCTATGGGCAGAGTCAAAAGGAGAGGCCACTGACATCGAAGATCAGGCTTGTGTGAGACACAGAGTCTCGAATGTAACTGTGTTTATATTTATATATACAGAGAATTATTCCGAGTGTGCAAGTGGGTAGATGACTATTGAATGAATGAATTTCATATGAATTCGTAGGTTCTGTAACAGGTTTACAAGCAGAATCCTATAGAACACACATAGGAGAAAATAATTCAGAGGAATCATAAATGGGTTAGTGAATCCAATTGAAGAAATAGAATAATCTCTGGAAAGAAGTTGCGAAGTGAGAATTCACAGAGGAGTTCAGGTTAGAGGAAGTTGAACAGTGGAAGACGGAGTTCTGAAGAACTACAGAAGAGAGGAACGATTAAGAGAAAGTGTAATGGAACATTGAGTCCATATGAAGGATCTAAGAGTACAATAATCGAAGAGAATGCGGAGTTAAGCTCAGATCAGAGTGGCACAGTGTAAACAATGAAGGATGAAGAACCCTTGAAGAAACTGGAAACTATCGCAACCATTGAAAATGGAGTAAAAATTAAGTTAAACAGAAGAACGGATAAGTGAGGTACTAGCGCATAGTAGTCGTTAGATCTCATAAGATCAATGGTCCTAATCGTACCACATCGGCGGAATCCTTTTTAAGCCATCGGAACAGGTCATTGATTTATAGCGATAGTGACCAACGATTAAACGTGGACCGTCAGATCAAGATTCGGATCGACGGTCCAGATCTGATCGCTTATCGCATATCGGAGAAGCCAAAGGTCTAAGTGAAAATGGAATAGTTAAGGGCTGATACGCCGATAGCGATTAAGCGCTAATCGTCAATCGGAGATATTGGGTGATCGGAGGTCGGGCCTTAATATAGTGAAACACTGTGGAGCGATTGAAGGTGTGGACCCGACGACATTTATAAGTGTAGGTGGATAAGTTTTGAAGTCCTCCTTATATGGTTTGGGCGGAAGGTTAGTGTAATTCCTTTATATTGTGTTAAAGAGTTGCACCGAGTGTTTTAAGGCTTAAGCGGTGTTTTAACGATTTCGATAGTCATATATTGGAATCGAAGGGGTGATGAGGTATGTAAGTATGGCCTGCGAAAGTTCTGATAGCCAATAACAATTGCAATAGAGGTAGCCTCAGGTTCTGTGTAGAGGTCGTACGAAAGGCGAAAAGGTAAGGTTTTGTGCGTATTTTCCTTTGTAAAAGAGTTATAAGGGAAAAGAGCGTCGATAGTGTATTCATATGTTAAACCCATACGTAAGCAATGTTTAAAGGGGGATGGTTATATATATGTGAATTATGGGCTATATAAATGTTATGAATGGTTATAATGTCTCAATAGAAAGGTTTAGGCAGGGTGATTGAGTTCCGACATAAAGGGAAGGATAAAGAGGGCCTTAACCATGTATGGTTGAAGATTTGACTCCATTGCAGAGTTAAATACCTAGGACAGTTGTGTTTGTGCATATTGATGCACATTGTGGGTATGTGTGGGGTAACCTGGCACCATTAATGGTATTAGAGCATATTTGTAATTAGAGAAGGTTTGAAATCAAAGCGAGGAAAGATTTCTACGAAAGGGAATTTGCACAAAGAAGAAGGTCATGTGCATAAGTTAATTGATGAATGATAGAGAATACAGTAGAGGACTGTAAGGGGAACTTTTGAAGTTCTTGGAAGACTGTAGTAGTTCTAGCAGAGGCTTGGAATAAATAGGAACACAGGATTTCTTGAAGGAAGGAGAAAGCAAGATTGCTTAATGCAAGTTTTGAAGGGAAGTGGACTTGGAGACAAAACAGAGAACAATCCATGGTGGAATGGTGAAACAAGATCATGCTGAGATCTTGAAGGTGAGATAATGTGTTCTGTTTTAAATTGAGAATGTGTGTTTTATTACTAATGCACAGTTGACAAAAAGAGAAGCTATGAGAAGAAAACCAGATGTGTTCTTAGAAAAAAATTAAGGAGAATACTCTGATGGAGAAGTGGCAGTGAACCTGAAGAATCCAACAAGAGATTGGACAGAGAGGACAATTGAAGTGTTCTCAAGAGAGAATGATAAATCGCAGAAGCCTAGAAGGAGCAAAGGTGTTGCTCAAGAGGAGGTTCCAGATAGAGGACCGTGCTTACCAAAAGACTGAGTGAGGAGAGCTTAGTGAGGTAAGATTGCAGCCAGGAGGACTAGCTATAGGAGAGGCTTGTTGCAGATGAGTGAGGAGCTCATGAAGAAAGAGGAGAAGATGATGACTACTAATATTCATAATAGAGGTTCAGAGAGAAGCCACAGCAGAAGAAAGATGGAGAAAGAGAATGCCAAGACAAATGGCAAGAGGATGAGTCAAGAAGAAATTGACCAGAAGATTGCAGATTTAAAAGAAAAACTTGATGCATTATGGAGGATACTAGAAGAAATCCAGAGACTAGGTTGGGTCTTGAGGAGGAAGCCAGTGGAGTGGCATGAGATGCAGAGAAGGCTACAACAAAAGCAAGTGAAGTGGCTGATGGAAAAACTCAAGGAAGTTGAGTTAGAAATGGAAGAATCCATTTGTGAACCAGAACAAGGATAAATTTTGGGAGAAAGTGAAGATGAAGACTTGAAGACTGAAGCTTCAAGTGAGGCCAAAGGTTCACATGATTTTAAATCTGATAATTGGTGTATGTTTACAGGTAAAACATCTAAGGAAGGACAATTTGCTGATATTTTCATAAAGAAGGAAGAAGACAAGCAAAATCTAAATTCTGTTCTGGAAGAAGATGAGATAGATAGGTCTCATATGCAGTTGGAGGAAGATATCAAGCAACAAAGTGAAGAGCTTGAGGAGATTGAAGAGGAGACCATTGAGGAATTTATGAATCATATGAAGGATTTAGAACAGCAAGGAGATATGATGGTTGAAGCATCCAGTAAGACCACATGGTCTTATGTTTTGAAAAACTGATAGTCTGTGTATGATGGTAGATATTGCAGGAGAAAAGCAACCTTTTGAAGATATCTTCAGAGGAGATGAAGATCTAGAAGCAAAATGTGACAAAGAAAACTTCTTAGAAGAAGAAGAATTTGACTGCATACAGAAGAAAAGGTCTATGGATGAGTCTAAAGAAGTTGTAATAGAGATGGGGAATCAGGATCTTATTCTGATGAAGAATGAAGAAATATTGTATCAGAAAGGTAATCAAATGAGTTTGATTAATGTTATTGATGAAAAACAAATATAAGAGAATGTTAATGCAGATGGGGAGACAAGGATAGCTCTTGAAGGAGGTAAACATCAAGAGACTAAAGGAAAAATTAAGGAAGAAGAGTCTATGTTAGCTGAAAACATAGTAAAGGATCATCAATTCATCATGATGATAGGCACAGTGGAAATAGCCATGGAAGCCGTTGAGGAAGAAGGACATCTACTGAAGGATGTTAACAAGGAAGAAGTCTATGCAAAAGACTTAGCAAAGGGAGAATGAACACTAATAAAGGAGTGTTTTGCAAAGGATGGGCAATCTGTTGAAGCTGTCAGAAATATGAAGAAGCATTTTTTAGAAGATAAAAACTCTGAAGTAAAGGAGGATGCAGAATTTCTCTTAAATGAGAGAAGCAGTGCTTTATTGTAGTAGAAGGAACTTAATAATGCATGGATGTGTGAATATGTGACAACACAGGAACAAGTTCTTATGGAAGAAGGAGATGAAGTTTAGTTTGAAGAGCTGATATGTGAAGCAACAATTGAGACCGTTGAACCTTATGATTTCCAAACTAATAATTTTTGTATAAATGCAAGAAACATAAGTGATGATGAAATATTGGCAAAGTGTCACAGTGAAATTGCATTTCTGGAATATTTGCTGGAAAATTCAGAGTATGATAGTATGATTGTAGAAAAAGGAGTTCATTACAGTGGACAACAGCAGGAAGACGTCATTAGAACAAATGATGTGGAGGAGAGACCAGTTGATAGTCTCAGGAATTCTTTTGATAATTCAAATCAACATACTAATGTGCTGACAGTGGGGAAAGAAATAGAGCAACAAACTAAATTGTTGCCAAAGGAAAATAAGGCACAACAGCCTTATGTTTTTTATTTTAACAAGCGTTTTGTGAATGCAGGTTTTGTTGTAATTGCTGGAGGAGATTTGGCACAATTAAATAATCAAATAAAGGTGAAGCAAGAGAATTCTATGGAAAAACTCAATATATCGAATAGAGAAGTTAATTTGCTAGATAGAGTGTTGGATAATCATGATTCAATCATGAAAGAGGGTAAGGATGATAGGGAGGCAACAAGTAAAGCAAGAGTCAGCATAGAAGTCATAGCAAGCAAAGTAGAAGTCAGCAAAGCAACCAAGGCAAAAGTTGAAGAAAGTAAAGAAGAAGAATAACAATTTGAAAATAGTGGACAACAACAGCAACCTGAAGCAAAGAGAAGGAGGAAGAAGTAAGAAACAGAATATGGAGCAGTCCAAAGGTGTACTGGAAACAGAAATTGAAGAAATGTGGCAACTGATGATGAAACAGTTCAAGTGGAGGAAAATAGTAGCAGCAAGAAGCATGATCAATCAAAGTTTGAACCTGATTGACAAGAAGAAGAAGATGGAGAAAAAGACAACAGAAGTACAACAACAGAGGAAGAAAGCATGTGGGAAATTACAAAACAAAGTGTGGGATCCACGAAGACCAAGATCAGAAGACACATGATCAGGAGATCATGAATATTTTCTACTTTGGGAGCCTGATGCAGGAGCATTCACGCAGGAGAAAATCATTGCAATTAAGTAGACATAGGGGGTCATGTATTTTTGGGAAGTTGGATTCCTAAGTGACAAATTAATGTAATATTAGGCTTTTACGTAAATTAATTAGATAATGGGAGGAAATTGTAAGTGCTTTCGAATAAATGAGAACATGAGTGGCAATAATGACAAAAGAGCTTAAAAACAATTAGGACTCTTAGAACAATTCATGATTCGAGGAACTAAGGAGAGACTTTAGGAATTAATTAGAAGTGGACATAATGGACATAAGTACTCTCCCTGAAGCTATAATTCCTTGTACAATCAAATAAAAAAAACAGTGTAGAACCAACTCATCCTATTCCACATATCTCAAACATTAACAAACTCTTCCATTTAATTGTGTTTTGTAACCTACCATTTAATGTGCCTCAACTCAACCACTAACTAGTTGAAAGGAAATTATTGCAAAACATATATTAGGTTTGATATTCACAAACTAGATAAGCCAAACAATCAATTTCTTGTATAACTAATCTTGAATCTACTAATAACTTTTGATTTGGAATAATGAGTGGCCAAGAGTTTACATTTCATGAGTAGAAATTTGTTTAGAATTTATATTATCTACTTCTACTTCTCTTAACCAAACTTGTAGACCCAAAAACTAATCCATGAGGTGGATGTCATTCATAACTAACTACTATGCTAACTTTGTCTTGCACCGTGCAATGAGCTTCTCAAGACTACCTATAAATATTCATTCATCTACATACAAGAACAAGACAACTAAATCAAATTTTTCTAATAAATAATAAAGATTAGGATACAGAGCAGTCTTCGTCAAGCCCAATCTTAGTGAGAACATCGATGAGAACTAATATGTAGTACCTAACGAATTCGGGATGTTTAGCCAGTTCAATACCTTTTGGATCTTTCTTCATAGTCATGTAAGAAATTAATAATGCTCCTCTTTATCACACTTTCATTCATGGAAAAATGGATGTTCCAATATACCACCACTTTCATGTCATTAATGCATGACATACTATGCCATTTCATAGATTATTTTTTTATTTTTTTTATTTCGATCAGAAGCCGTGAGGAAACCTTATACATCTAAACAACTTACCCTTAGGAAATGTACTTCAAAAGGCTTATGGGTCCTAGTGAGATAACTTTTGTATACACTATGTGTTTGGAGCCCTCGGTAGCCCATTTGAAAGGTCTAACCAAGAATTACACATTTCAGACCGACCTAGGCTCTGCCTAAGGTTATAGTGTAGGTCCCTACTATGTCAAATAAACATCACATATGGGGTCAAAACGACCCCAAAAGTTTAGCACCCAAAAAGTAGTAGAAAAACCACCAAGATGGAGAACCTTGCTTTGAGCCAATGGAATAGTTAAATAGCTACCAATATCTATTAAATCAATGTTTCTATAAACGCCAACAAAACCTATGTTCTTTCCACAACGTGATTTTAAAAAAATACCCAAACAATGTCTTTCCAGAATGTGTCTATAAACCATAATTACCAAGTTCAAATTCGAATTCAACATGATACCATAAAAATTAGAATGAAAAAATTTTAGTTCAGAAAAAATAATAATATACATGTTAACTTGAATATATATATATATATACACCTACCTTCTA
>APFE030754669.1:33009-53295 GCA_000404065.3 Pinus taeda
TCTTTGCCTCTCTCTTCTTCCCTCTCCCCCCCAATCTATATCTCTATCTCCCCTTGTCTCTCCTTCTCACCCCCAAAACACACACATTCTCTCTCAATGTAAGCACATAAAAATTATTCAACCATAAATACAATACTTGAATTTTCATCCTAAATAAATTGTTTGCTTACCCCAAAATTTGTTTGCTTCTTGAAACTATTAACTATTTATAATTGGGTACATTCTTATTATTCCCATTTTCCATCATTCAACATTGTTAATTACTTTGCATTAAAACTCGGTAATAAAAAATAACTACCATTGGAAATCATTTGGGGTTTAACACTCCATAAGTCATAATGATTGACTTTGGAGAAAACAACTATTAATATTGGAGACCAATAGAGACAAGGTATGTTGTTTACTACAATAGCTCGAGTTAAATATTTGAATGGTCTATGATTCCAACTACTCTTTTCATATGATCCATATGAGAAAATGGAAAAACTAATAGGTGTGACAATAGGAACAGTAGAAGAAAATAGTTTCGGATTGATTGCAATGAATATTGTTTGTAATTGACTATATTCTTAGTATTCACATTTTCTATCTATCAAAATTGTTACGTTGACACTTTGCACTCAAAATTTTTATTTCATCATTTTTCATCATTGAAGTTACTAACAGTGTCTCTCATCTCAACAAACTGAGGTAACTAAGAAACTTTTAAATTAAATTGACCAAATTAATCTTAGACATATTTAGCATATTTAAAATGATCAAAATAATTAGATGTTGAGCAAATTTTGTATTCCCGCACACAACTAAAACCAACGTAGATCCATCTTAACGTCGGATCTATCAAGCGCCAAGAGGGATCAAATCTCTCGAGGTACAAACCTTTCCTCAAGTTTTACACTCAAAAATTAGGTTTGCACCTCGAGAGATTTGATCCCTCTCGGCACTTGATAGATCTAGTGTTAAGATAGGTCTAAGTTGATCTTAGCACACTTCTCTTAATATTCTTAAAACACAAAAATAAAATTCTAAAAAACTCTTAACCGTTTACCTTCTTAAAATTCAATAAACCAATTTAATTTCAATGAATATTAATCGTCATTACTAGAAGACAAAATATCAATTATAATTTAAAACAAATTAAAAATTAATTAATTAAAAAATAAAAAAAAAAATTATAATAAATAATATCAAAATTATAATTAAAAAAATATAATAAAAATCACTAAATTAAATTCATTTTAAAAATATTAAACTTCTAATTAACCACAATAATAATTAATTCCTATTTCTCCTTTTATGTTTAGGCCGATAGGCCTTCCTATGCATCAACAATCGTCAACACTTTTACCCTGCTCCATTCGATCAAGTGAGACACTTTCAACCATTGATTTGAACACTAAAAGATATTTCTTTGACATCTGGCTATTTAAACTGATTTTTCCCATTTATGTTATTGTTTCCATTTTCATCTGCACTTTGACTGATTTTTCCCAATATCAATTGAGTTGCCTTCTTTTCACCTCTAAGTTCTGCTGTGCAGTACACGTCATACAACTCATTCCAAGTTTCACTGCAAGAGCAACTTTACATCTATTAACGATGCCGAGGGATAAAGCAATTCGAAGTTCAATGCTTTACCCTTAATAAATCTTCTGACAACTAGTTTTCATGTGTTTTAAAATGTCATTTACATGATGCAGTAGGAAAGAAGTTCACCACACTCAGCCATAGGAACACCGGTGCCTCAGAAGGGGCACTGAAGATGGATCCCCACTCCACTCACATGTAAGTACTCCTACAAATCCCCTCTCAACTGGATTTCAGTATGGATCTATTTATTTAACTGCACGTTCACATTCTAATTATTATAGTAATGGCTTGCGAGGATTGACTTTTAGACACATTTTTTTCATTGATTCATGCGGTTTGTCTATTTCAACTAACTTGATTCTATTCTTCTACATACTTGTGCAGGTCTGTTCTCTGTAACAATCGAGATCGATTCGGCAAAAGGTTAGTAGTTCCTTGGCTGTATTTCCTGTTTATTTCCATCGCATGGCTGCATATTCAAAATGGGTTTTTAAGCAAGATAAGTTCTTCTCAAGCGAGCGTGTTCGAAGATATCTACATGGATCTTCGGACACGGTCTTCAATTCTTTAAATTGGCAATTGGCTCCATGGTATGTTTCTGTTCAATTGAATCCCCGTCGTCTCTGTTAGAAACAAGCACAATGTTGTTCTGTGTCTTATCATCTCTGTATTTGTTTCTGACTAAAATGCTTACAGTATTGAAGAGACCTGTGGCACAAGGCCCAGAGGAATTGACGAGTCCCCATGTTGAGGTTGACCAAAGGAAAAATGGCATCAATCTGGTTCAATCTTTTGTATCTGCTAATTCTGGAACCGTCTGCATTAACCTTGGGGGTGTCCGTGCCATGGCCTACACTCACGTGCGTCAACCTCTCTTGACACCCAGACATCTTTTCTCTTCTCACTTCCTTTCCTTAATCTCTCCTTTTGTAAATATCTTCTTATAGTTGGTGATTCTTGAATTTCACAGATCTTTGGGAGTTGTAGATGACATATTCTGCATATTGAGGGCATCTTGGACAACGTAGCGATGTTGAGGCAACGATATGGTCTGAACAAAACTGCAAATGAAGTGGACAGTCATAGAAGCGTATCGAACTCTCAGAGATCGGGGCCCCTACCCAACAGATCAGGTCGTCAGAGATCTCTCTGGAAAGTTTGCCTTCGTTCTTTACGACTCCACTTCCCAGGCTTTCTTCACCACAGTGGTATGCTTTTCATTCTCATCCTTTCATTTCCTATTTTTTAGATTGAGATTTTCCATTGAAATATGGAACATAAACCCTTAATTTTTTCTTTGGCTGACCTGCTGCAATGCATATTTCCCCCAATCCTTCATGCTACATGGCTTAGCCATGCCTAGATAATAACATAAATTTGAGGCTTCCCAATATTTTATCTCTGGAATTTTAGTACTCTTTTCATCGAAATCATTTTTCTTGATCGTGCGATTGACGGGAGAAAATATAAGACCTTGCATCTTTTATTTAATCCATAGGTTTTACCATTTCGCTAGGATACACTGGTGGACCTTCTGGCCCTTCAGACTCCTTCCCATCTGTTCTCTTTTTGGAATTTCTTTACATTCATAGCTGAGTTATGATGAAATAAGATTTAACAAAGTAAAATTATATGCCTCGACAAAAATCTGTACATAAATTTGACATTCAAATTAACTCCTGGCCTGAGGCTAATGTGAAGATTTTGTCAGACTTCCAGTCAATTCGTGGTCTTTTGGCGAATTTGCCAATCACAGGTTTCGAGCTCTATCCTCACTGGCATCAGTTTGGTAACAACAACAATTGCTAATTTAGTATTCATATTTATTGTGACCTAATGGAACTGTGGAGATTTTGCCCAACTTTCAGTGAATAAAAACTTTGGGCGAATTTGCCAATCACAGGTTTCAGGTTCCATCATCACTAGCAACAGTTTGGTAACAGCAACATTTTTGTGGTATCCATTAACCTGAGTTTTTGGATATTGTGACTAGAAGGTAGTGGCTCTTCCAATGTCAATATACCCTGAAATGAATTAGCAGTTGAAATATTAGATTCAGATTTTATATTAAAGTCGAAGTAAGTGCTTTCTCTTTTAATTACATTGAAGGTGTCCTTATTGAATTAGTTCCATTGTGTATCCTTCCATTTTCCACCGTTGGATTTGTCAAAGTTTTTTACTGTTGGATTGGATTTGTCAAAGCACGCCATTGAGACTGATTGGATTTGTAATTAACTTGACCTCTTGATTTTAGGTGATTAACTTACTCTAAAATGAAATAAGACATTCAATGTGTTCATGAAAAGTAATTGCACAATGATCCAGTGCAAGAAAACAAGGTTTTCCACAAACCAATTAACTCTTCTAGAAAAATTCAACAATTCCATTTTAATAACCCTATCGGCCTCTTTTTGTACCTTTTGGGACAATTGCTAGTTATATACTCATCCACCACAGATCCTCTTCCTTGCATATATTTCTTCCTTTTTCCTCTATATTTTAGAATCGCCATCTCCTCTATTTTCTTGTGCTATCATTACTTTTTCTTTCTTTTCTCTTAATATATTTTTATTATCTTTCACGTATAATAATACAATTTTTTTATTTATTTATTAAAATAATATTATTTAAAAAGATAAATAAATTATTTAATAATAATACTTTATAATTAACATAAAATTATTAAAAATTAATAATTAAATATTATAATAATTAATATTGAAAATTATATATAAAGATTACAACACTATAAATAATATTAATAAATATAAATATTTAAATAATATTATAAATTATAAATATTTAAATAATATGTAATAAAATAAACTAAGATATACTTGTAAACCATTTCTCACACTAGAGTTATGAAGCATTATTTAAGTTATTTACCAATATCTTTTATCATTAATTCGGGAAACACTTGTAAACAAGGCAAGCTGCGAGGCAGCAAGTTCCTGCATTGAGTGGGGTAGTTGCTCAAGGATCTTAGACAATTGATCCAAATTCTGTTTTTTTACACTGCAAGATAAAGTTCAGATTTTGATTCTGATTCTGATCCGGATACTCTGTTAACCTGAATTGTAAGGTCTTAGTGACAATAGAAATCCAACTTACATTCAACAGGAATGACAATTCTGTTTCCAAAGGGGAAAGGAGGGATCGCATGTACTCCTTCCAAAGGAGGCAAGAATAGGCTTAGATGCTCAAAGTTCAAAGCCTGAAGAATATACCTAGGATGACAGGTATGTTTTAAATCACCAAGGGAGGGTTTTTAAGCATGTATGCTATCCCAAAGTCTTGCATCATCGTCCGAGGAAGGAAGCCCAAAATTGTTACATCATCATCAAAGGAAGGAGGCCCAGAATCTGTTAGCAAGAAACATAAGCAAAATGAACCAAAAGAAGGGACAAGCTATAACAAGAACAACATAAACACTTCTCGGTAGGAAATCCATGACTAAGGAGGCAGAGCATGTGTTTTGGGAACTTCACATTGATGGTTGACAAAGGTATTGAGAAAACTAATTCAACAACATGACATTGTGATTTCAAAGAGAAAGATGCAACACATGTGGCTTGTTGAGCCATGATGCAGCAGTTGTGAGCAAAATAAAAAATAGAAGCGATTTGCAAATGAATATATGGTAAACTACAAAAAGAACAATAGGTAAAAACCATTCAACTTTGAAAAACAATGTAAGATGATCATATACAATATAAATGGATCTCAAATTACAAGAAGTAGATTAAAATAGGAAATTCAACATAACTGATTGCTCAATATTAAATAGAACATCATATTTCTTACAAAATAATGATTGAAAGGGATCTTAAAATGCAAGAAGATTATCTTTGAAGTAGCTAAATGTCCCATGTCTGTAGTCTATGGGGCAAGAACTAATCGCATAGAGAGAGATAACTGAATATTAGCCCTTAGGAATTTCTTACTGCAATGAATCCAATATTGCAGCTCAATACAGTAAGACTATAAATGAATAGATAAGTTGAAATAAGTCTACAAGATAAGTTCCTTACTAAAATTGAGTACTACAAAAATGAAGTTGCTGTAGATATTTGTTGGTTCTCTCAAATTCATCTTCCAGTGAGATTTCTTGTTCCTAATGAAAATAACTTAAGGCTTAGAAGTTAGAACAGACATTAATTATTTTTATTTCTTGGCTTGCAGAGGGATTTCTGCCATTAAGATTGGAGTGTGATTAAATCTGCTCTGAATATTGCATATAGATTTGAGCAATATCAAGCAGCAAATTCTCAAAATGAGGCACTCCACGTTGGATCAGGAATATTGTTATCCATTTGCAATTTTTCACAGTTCATAATTGCTAAGAATAGAACTGTCAATTTCAAGCCCATTGATACAAAGGATTAGAAAGTGATAGAATAATAGCAATTACACATTTTTTTATTTCTAGTGCTTCATTGAACAGAATTTCAAGTGTCTCCCATTGACCTAAAATTGACACAGTTTTTGTTCTCTTTTCACTGCTTAGTCAAGCTACTCATAATAGATAGACTCTAGAGTACACTTCTGGGCCTTGAAAATAGGTTGAAAACAAATTAACTCCCAATTACCAGCATGAAACACCAACAGGGAAATATTGAATGAAATCAAACTAATCCCAACTACCAGCATAAATTTTCAGTCTTTTAGCCTAAAATGATAACAATGGTTAATTACACCATGAAAACGGGCTTATCCTTCACACTGCCATATTTAGGATAGTAGAGGCAACAACGACCCTGTTCCAGATTGTTAGGCTTTCAGTCAGATCATCCATAGACTTTTCTAAATGGTACAACGCAGAAACTGGGAATGATGCCAGGAGAAACTAGTAGTCTAGAATGGGAGAATCATTCTACACTAGACAACTCAGTTGTATTAGGTTTGTATTACAAGATGAAGCTTTAAGCACAATATGCTAAATATATTGTCTCAATGTCTCTGCATATTATTCAGAGGAGGGATAATACTATTTTGTTCCTCGACAACAAGTATTTCAAAATACCCACACGTTATCTATGTTTACTGGTCGGGTTGCCTTAATGGGCCCTTTTAAGGGTTTAGGGACCAACATTCAAGGACTAAACTAGAAAAAGCTTCTTAGACTAGAACTTGATTTGGGCTATTGAACTCATCCACTATCATGGCAAATATTTTCTTGATTTATAAAACTAATGTTCAATGTTGAACTTCATTCATAATGAGCGCAACTGCTTCCTTTGCTTCCCTAGTGTTGGCTCCTACCCCTACCTTCGCTTCTTATAATGATAGGCAGTATGCAGTGGTCTACGAATCTAGAAGCTATTTTACAGGTATTGGAGAAAATACAACTGTTGCTCGATCTAAATTTGTCATCGGAGGTAAACGATGCATTATGTGCACTTGGTGGGAGCGTATGAGCCAAACCAATAAGAAAAAGCTAAATCATACGTATTCGACCTACTCATTCATTTCTTCTTAGCGTGTCATTCATTTCTTCTCAGCATGTCGGTACCTTCAAGCCCTTGTAACAAGTACTAGTCTTCTCAGCATGTCGGTTCTTTCAAGCCCTTGTAATAAGTATGGTAATGCTATCATGCTCAAGTTGTTCTGGGCATGTCGGTACCTTCAAGCCCTTGTAACAGGTATGGTGATGCTATCTTGCTCAATCAGTTCAAGTGTTTTATCAGGAATGGATGGCAATAATGAATTCCAAAAGAGACGTTGGCTCATACACTTGTAAGGCACCACCTCATTCCTGGGCAAGTGGTATCATCAGGAAACTAGTTGGCAATAATGAATTCCAAGAGAGACGTTGCCTCGGACACTTGTAAGTCACCACCTCATTCCTGGGCATGTGGTATAATCAAGAAACTGGTGGGCAAATAGATGTAACTATGCTATGACTTATGTCACGAAGTGTACACCAAGGTCTACAAAATGAAAACGGTAATTCTCACATTCGTATATGCTTTGAACATGATGACTATGTAAATATTCATGAAACTATTAATGGTGTATTACATGAAAACTTTGGCACTGGTTTTGATTTGAAACAGATTTGATGTTGCAGATGTTTAAATTTTCATTTGAACCTGGGCTCTAAACAATAGATAAATCATGCAATAAATTCTCTTAATGCACTGGATGAATAACTATTTTTGCATTGTTATGAGTATGCGTGCAAATTTATGTTCTCAAGCCTTTACAAATTCCATGATTTCAACACTTTCTCTGAACCTTTCGGACTTCTGTTTAAATCCTGAACCTTGTTGAGCCTTGCTAATTTAATGGCGAGTTTTATCATCTTCTTTTGCACTGGCTAATTTATTCATAATTTCATTTTGCCAATATCTAACATAAACACAAATCATGGGACTTGGAATTTACTAAGTACAAGAGGCAGCCCGAATCAATTAGAATCATATATAAAATAATTGTATTTAGGACAAAGGCTTTAAGATCTTATCTTCGTCCCCACAGAATTCCCTGACCAACAATCTAGAATCTTGAACGAGGGCTTCACTCTTTCTCCTTATGACATCAAATAGTTTATGCCTCGCAGCCAACTTCAGCTTCGATACATATTTAAGTTCGTCAGTAGCATGAAGTCTTCTGGCAGGTTGTACGTGTGGAAACCAAAAGTCACTCAATGCAGGCATTATAAGCTCCCAATAGTGTGCATCGCTCTGCACCCTAAACAAGCTGCTGCCCTTAGGGGTCGAGATGTAGAAATCAATCCAACATCTAACCCTGTTGATACAACTTGTTGCTTGCCAAACAAGGTAGGTCAGAGCTGCCAGCAACCTGAAGGCAGAGTTGTGGCCCTCGGCCTCCATATTCCATGATAATGATTCTTATTGAACTCTCTTACTGTATTTTTTTTGTTCATCGCGAATTAATTGCAGAGAGTATCAACTAATCTACAAAAATGGGGCCACGTCTCCACAAACAAGGGAGCACCACAATAAGCTTTGCTCTGGATCTCCTTAAAGCATAAGCAGATAAGAAGATTGGGTTGCTTATAGCGAAGGTTATAATGACAATGCTTACAGATTGGGTTGCTTACAGTGAAGGCAATAATGGAAATGCGACAGACAACTCGTTGGTCTTGCTGAAGTCGATACCTGGGCATAGCAATGGCGAAGTTAAAGAGAATTTAACATGTTACACTAACCCTGCATGCAGCCAATGATTTATGTGCATGGGTGTTATGCTCTAGAAAAACATGCAGCCAATGAATTATATGCACAAACATGATAATTTGAGGTCAAGCTTCTTGCAAATCTTTGTGCTAGTATGTTGTAATTATTCTAAGATCTCACATTGAATTTCAACAATATTTTATCTTTGACCTTCAAATCGATGAAAAAAATGACCAGTAATGTTCATTGTAATTATCAATATTGACTTATTTATGATTTCTTCATGTAATTTAAATATACATGGACAACAATGAGTCTCATTCCCTATAGTAGTCTTAAGAGGCTCAACTTGATATCTTTCACATTGTTCCTGGAGAATGAATCTCATGAGCCTATCACACACGACTTCTTTCAAAGCAATTTCAATACTAATTCTTTTGCTCATATTAATGGTATTGGACTGCCATTGGGTGCTACTTTTTGCTACATTGAGATTTAGTGATAACGAGATGAGTGTTGTATAGGACTTAGCCCAATCACCGTTTCAAAATTTCTCCCATAAATTGATTACAGATGGGAAGTAAATACTAGATTGGTTTTTTTTAGGGAACTAAAATGATAAATTATGGAATTATACCCCCAGCTTTAATCAATGAGAATTTCTAAATTTTTGTTTTCTCTGCTTTTCTTGATTTATAAAACTAATGTCCAATGTTGAACTTCATTCATAATTTGACTTTATGCTTTTGCAAGACTAATTGCTCTCAGACATAACAGACATGTTTCTAAGTGACCTAAATCTCAGTGTCTGACTAACAACTTCTATGTTTTCTAGAACTACTTGTTGTTTCATTGTAATTTTGCTATACTCAATGCCTATTTTTTTCCTTTCCAAATTTTTCCGCGCAATGTCCTTAAGCACATTCAAAGATAAACTTTTCTTGTGCTTGTTTAAGTGACAAGATGGTTTTAATTTGGTTTCAATAGAGATTGACATTTTGCTTCAGGTTGTGCTTCAGTATTGTTCTTTGAGGAATGTGTTGAATGAAACATTACAACTTCCTCAGTGTTTGTCATAGTTGCTACATCAGATGTTCTAGTGTTAGCACGAGATATCTTTATTTCACTTGTATCTTCTTTACTTTGAAGAAGACATGTTTCTATGTTACGAGATATCTTTATTTCACTTGTATCTTCTTTACTTGGAAGAAGACATGTTTCTATGTTATCTTGTTTACTGCATAAGTTCATTTGTTCATACGAGGTGTTGGTTTGTTGTTGGAAGATACAATCAATTGTAGACTGCCTACGAACCAAAGGTTCGTAGTGCCCATTCAGAGGATCCTCGTGATGGAATAATATGTCATGAGTATTTGTTCTAACACTTGAATTGAAGTGCAAATAAATTCTCATATTTGTTTTGGACCAAACCCTAATTGGAATTTTCTACCAATTTGAGAGCTAATGGATACAGAAAATATCTCCCCATAGACCTCTAGATCCTAGGGGTATATTGTTTGAGGCAAATCTAGCCATTTTGCCTAAATAGATTTCACAGCTGCTAATGTTATGCATTTTTTTAAGTGATTCTTCATGCAGTTCATGTTCATAAGACAAAATTGCCTCTTTATCTTGTTTTTCTAGACAGTCTCTAAAATACTCTATTGTTCCTTTCCTTAGTTCTACTGATGTGTATCGGAAATCTAGAAAAAGTTCTAAACTATCGAATAAATAGTCTCCAATTAGATATGAGAAATTGTTCACATGAAATAAGTGATGCTTTTATAAGACTAATTGCAAATTGTGTTTCTCAGACATGATTACGACTAAGTGTTTGATGCAATATTATGTTTAGTAGTACAATGCAATTACAAGTCAAAGAATCATAATAGCAAGTTGAACAATGAAACTGGATGTAGAATAGGAAGTGATTGTGTGTACCTTTGGGACTGCAAATGTCTACTGAGCTGCTTAGACTGCTTATGTCACTTAACATCCAATGCACAGTTTTGATACTAGACTTCAAAATACCACTACCAATATAAAAAAAAAGAACTTGTTGTACATTAGGATCAGTCATTGTAAATGTATATCAATCCACTGATAAGTCACATACAACTTAAAATTAATCACTGAAATGAAGAGATTAGATACTTGTATGAGTTTTCTCGTTATTATGTGTAACAAATTTAGTGCACTCAAGCTTTTTATTATGATTTTAAGTGTGGCTAGGTCATTGGTATATGATATGTAGTATTCCCATTATATCCATAATATAAGTAGAGTATAATGATTGATGAAATATGATACGTAGTTGGTATCCTATATGCCCTATTTGACCACTTGCGGGCCATGATTCATGTACGGCCTATAAAATAGGGAATAAAAGGAAGCAATGGTATAGCATGTACTCAATAAGCACTAATCACCTATCCTTACTTCAGCCAAGTAACCAGTAAGCTCTATGAACTCCAGCTTGGTTTATATTACAACACATACCCTGTTATAGAGCTTATTTTCACTAGTGTTCTCATTATTGGGTCCTGTATTTGATGGACGACCAAGGTGAGTATAAGAAAATCATAGGACACATATTAGAGATAGCACTACTAAGAGAATAGCCCATATTATCCATAGATATACTTTGAGTAGTGGGGAGAACTGTGGACTCAGACCATACAGGTGATAACAAGAGACACTAATCAATACAAGAACAAGAACAGTGAAAAGATGTTACCATATTTCCCTAATCAGTTGGTTTCTATACTTAGAAATCTAATATACGTAGCCTTAATTCATCTATATTTTCTATACACTGATCTACGATGTCCATACAGGGTCGAGCCACTTTCAAAATCAGGCAAATGGTGACAAATGCACTGTTGCTCAGGCATACAATTTTGTGTGTTGTCACATCACATCTATAGTTATGTTAGGTTCTGTCAATTGAAGAAATTGACTAGAACAATTTTGTTATAAAAAGAACCCTCAGAAACCATGGCAGACAATGGAGATTCATCTAATATGCAACAACAGTCATTGGGGAGAATTAACTGTATCAACACACTACCAGAGCAATTAAAGAGGATATCTAAACGAATTATTGGCATTGACTCTATCTATGCATTCCATTGTTAAATCAATTTCAAAGAGAATCAGTATAGATTATGTCATTATGTGATAAAACAAGCTACCAACTTGGTTTATATTACAACACATACCCTGTTATAGAGCTTAGTTTCACTAGTGTTCTCATTATTGGGTATTGTATTTGATGGACAACCAAGGTGAGTATAAGCAAATCAATAGGACACATATTAGAGATGGCACTACTAATAGAATATCCCATATTATCCATAGATATACTTCGAGTAGTGGGGAGAATTGTGGACTCGGACCATATAGGTGATAACAAGAGACCCTAATCATTACAAGAACAAGAACAGTGAAAAGATGCTACCATATTTCCCTAATCAGTTGGTTTCTATACTTAGCAATTTGATATATGTAGCCTTAATTCATCTATATTATCTATACAATGATCTACGATGTCCATACAAGGTCAAGCCACTTTCAAAATCGAGAAAATGGTGACAAATCCACTGTTGCTCAATCATACAATTTTGTGCTTTGTCACATCACATCTACACTTATGTCAGGCTCTGTCAATTAAAGAAATTGATAGAAACCATGGCAGACAATGGAGATTCATCTAATATGCAACAACAGTCATTGGGAAGAATTAACTGCATCGATACACTACCAGAGAAATTCAAGAGGATATCATTGACTCTATCTACGCATTCCATTGTTAAATCAATGTCAAAGAGAATTAGTACAGATTCTGTCATTAGGTGATAAAACAAGCTACCAGCTTGGTTTATATTACAACACATACCCTGTTATAGAGCTTAGTTTCACTAGTGTTCTCATTATTGGGTCCTGTATTTGATGGACGACCAAGGTGAGTATAAGCAAATCAATAGCACACATATTAGAGATGGCACTACTAAGAGAATAGCCCATATTATCCATAGATATACTTCGAGTAGTGGGGAGAACTATGGACTTAGACCATACAAGTGATAACAAGAGACCCTAATCATTACAAGAACAAGAATAGTGAAAAGATGCTACCATATTTCCCTAATCAATTGGTTTCTATACTTAACAATCTGATATACGTAGCCTTAATTCATCTATATTGTCTATACATTAATCTACGATGTCCATACAGGGTCAAGCCACTTTAAAAATCGAGCAAATGGTGACAAATCCACCATCGCTCAGTCATACAATTTTGTGTGTTGTCACATCACATCTACACTTATGTCAGGTTCTGTCAATTGAAGAAATTGACTAAAACAATTATGTTATAAAAAAAAAAAACTCTCAAAAACCATCACAAACAATGGAGATTCATCTAATATGCAACAATAGTTTGTTCCACATGACATTAAAAAAATTCATGGGAATCGGGTCATTTTTAAATTGTTTGGTTTTAAGTGCTTATTTGATGTGGTCATTCTCTGCTAATGAATAGGACGCAGCAAAATTCCAACCTCTGTTAAAGCCCATTATTGATTACAATGTTCAATTTTCATTTATACAAACGTATCTAAATCTATGAAATGGAACTTTGATTTCACTCTTCAGAATGCTTGTTCAAGAAAATGTTTAGCAATAGCTATACTTTTTAGAAACATAAGGCATCGTATCTGAAACAAATGCCTCAAAGCTCAAACTGTCCCGGTCAATTCATTAAGGGTATGAGGGGCCTAGTTTTACACATCATTCATTTCGAGACGTGAATTGTATTGAGAGTTAGTAGTTTGTGTACACAGTCTCGACTCAAGGTCATAGAGAATACCTTGGTGGAAAAAATATAATATTGACGAAATAAATTGTTGAAAGGGAGTGTTATGAACTGAGGGTGAAGGGTTAGGAGGAATCCACAAATATGGGGCATACATGGAGGAGGCCATGCTTTATTTTTAAATGAGGAATTGGCATAATGTAGCAATTTCACACACACATAATTGCCAGTCTTGAACCAACTATAAGCATAGCATTTTCTTTTCTATTGCATATAAATTCATGATTACTTCTAAAGGTATGCCATTTTAAGAATGTGTGTTGAAGAACTAAGGGTTAGCTTGATATCAGTGGATTTATATGTGATAGAGCATTGTTTGTCGGCTTTATCAAATTGATTTATCCAACATCTAGGGTGCCTCTGTGCAGACCTAGAAGGTATTCATACCAGTAGTAGAACAACTTTGTTTTCATGATGATTTTTCAGTTGTGTCTCACCCAACATATTATGCGTATTGTTATGGCCTAGGAAGGGCTATCCTTGAAGGATATTTTAATTGTCAAGGTTGTCAAACATCCATGCCTGAACAGTCCATCACACATTAAGAGGTTGAGGATTTTGTGTTTTTCACGATAAATTGAAAGCTAAGTAGAGGGTCATTTCACAAGCCATGAAATGCTACAATTACTGCAGATGAAGTCACATCCTAGGAACCACACAAGCCACAAGCGCTTCAACATATAAGGGGCCTTGTTAGCCCTCAAAATGTGCCTTCATTTTGAGGCATTCTTTTCAATGTGGTGATGTCATCTTCAGAAATTACAGAGCATTGAAGTCATTCACATTTCCAGATCACATCTACACTTGTGTCAGGTTCTGTCAATTGAAGAAATTGACTAAAACAATTATGCTATAAAAAGAACCCTCAGAAACCATGGTAGACAATGGAGATTCATCTAATATGAAACAACAGTCGTTAGGGAGAATTAACTGCATCAACACATTACCAGAGAAATTCAAGAGGATATCTAAATGAATTATTGGCATTGACTCTATGTATGCATTCCATTTTTAAATCAATGTCAAAGAGAATTAGTATAGATTTTGTCATTGATGGACGACAAAGGTGAGTATAATCAAATCAACAGCACACATATTAGAGATGGCACTACTAAGAGAATAGCCCATATTGTCCATAGATATACTTTGGGTAGTGGGAAGAACTGTGGACTTAGACCATACAGGTGATAACAAGAGACCCTAATCATTACAAGAACAAGAACAATGAAAAGATGCTACCATATTTCCCTAATTAGTTGGTTTCTATACTTAGCAATCTGATATAGGTAGCCTTAATTCATCTATATTGTCTATACACTGATCTATGATGTCCATAAAGGGTCGAGCCACTTTCAAAATTGGGCAAATGGTGACAAATCCACTGTCCCTCAGTCATACAATTTTGTGTGTTGTCACATCACATCTACACTTATGTCAAGTTCTCTCAATTGAAGAAATTGACTAAAAAAAGTCTGTTATAAAAAAAAAACCCTCAGAAACCATGGAAGATAATGGAGATTCATCTAATATGCAACAATTTGTGAGCCTCTCATCCGTACATCCTCTATGACAGGAAAAACCTTTTAAATACATAAACAAACATAAATTTATTATTATTTATAGGTATTGTTGTGTGAGCTAATGGAGAATCACCTTGCCATCCATGACTAAGGAGGCAGAGCATTTGTTTTGGGTGCACATTGTGCTCATGGATAGGATTTGATGGACAAGGAGATATCAAGCCACAATCAACAAGAAAGTCATCAAAAGGAAAAAGCCAATGCACAGTTTTCATACCAAACTTCAAAATACCACTACCAAGATAAAAGAGAACCTGCTATGAAAACTAATTCAAAAACACAATAAAAACCACCCAATATAAACACTTTGATAAAAACACAACTTTCAACCATAACCGTAACAACCTAGGTCAAAAATCTCAAACCCTACAGAAGGTAAAATATGTCAATACAATGTAATAACATAAACAGTACCTGATATAAACCAATGTAGTGGAGCTGAACCAAAAATAAAAGTTGAAGCGAGGTCACCCCAAAATCATTTCTAACTTTATTATATAACAACAAAAGTAACTTACACGTAGCGGATGTTGTATGGATAATGCTAAATAGAATGAAATATGTTCACAATGAATAATTAGCAGCTAACACGTATAAATGCCCTGATTTACGTTAACCTCCATCAAATCATCCTCGTAGGTTAACCAGCACAGATGTCATAGCTTCCAAAATATATGCCATATTCTTTGTTCAGCACCATTGCTCTTCTTGCTACCTTAGCTACTGGCTCATATGTTTAAGTTGTTGACTGTTTAACCATCTAAGCTCCATTGCTGTTCAACACTACTCGTTCAAATGGCAGTGTGGACTACTGTTAATCTCCATCTCATCTCAGCCCAACAATCTCTTAGCTCTGTCCCATACATGAAAATCCCACTTTTGCAGGGACTGCCCTGATTTTCTCTCTCTGATAGCTTGAGCTCCGATGCAGCAGCTTCAGCTCCCCTCTCAAGATCTAGCTTCCTAGATTTTCCCCTCCTCTGGGTGCTCTGGCATCATACTTATAGGGGTTTGAAGGGGAGTTATTACCTCCCTGACTGTCAGCCCTTCCCTACACTGTTAAGGAGCTTGGTTCTTCCAGCTCAAGATACCGGCAGACACATGGGATGGAGCTCTCTGCTAGAAGAGAAGTAGAAGACGATATTTTGCAAAAACAGACTAGTATGGTACCTCCCTTTCCGTCTTGGTAAGCCTGCCATCGCTTAGGTTTCATTTTTCTACCCTTGCCAATGCCATGGCTCCAGTCCCTACCACTTTCACCCTACTTCACAATCATTTAGGTCTTAGCAGAGAGTAGCTTCTTCCATTTCTGGTTCATTTCTTCTTCCAGCCCATCTCCTCAAGCAGCCTATGGTGCCAAGGATGCCCCGCTAGCCCACGAGCATTATGGACTTCCTTCCAGTTGTGTATGTAGACCTGCAAAACGTCTTAGCCGCCCTCAGTCTATGTGTTATAAGTAAGCTCTAAGCTCTAAGGTCCATAGATTAGGGATAAACTATTTATGGATGTCCATGTACCTTTATCTCTCTGACTAAGGGTGTAACGAAGGTACTGGAACTTTTGTAAGTAAGCGTATCAGAAGACTGTGTGTTTGTGCACCCCTTTCTTGTAAGAAGGTTGTGCACCCCCCTCGGAAGACAGCTGGCCTCTACAACTCCAATTCTTACTATGCCGGGCTCTATGGGGTCTCTATGATCCACCCACGATACTCATTCATTGAGTATGGATAACAATCCAACTAGTTGAATTAGCTATAGCCAGAGTTCATAAAGAATGTTAGGCCAGCCACCACCTGAACTCCATCCAATGTAGGGTGGGAGGAATGGCATCCCTTTGAGTTACAGTCCTAGATAAAGAGCGAATAACAGTTCCAATTCCATTTGAGCGAGCATTCCTACCAATTCCATTTAGAAGGGTAGCAGCAGTTTCTACGCCCTTCCTGAAGTAAAGCGTTCATCCAAGCCATCAGGGGCAAAGGTAGCAACAATAGCTATAGGTGGTCAATAAATCCTAAGAGCCCAAGCAGCCACTGGAACCCGTTGATTCCCTGGGTAAGATGGTCGATGGGCTCGTCCCTGTTTCTTTTGTGTCGAAAGCATCCAGCCAGCCCATCTTCTATGTACTACTTGGGAACCTGCTTGGGAACCTACTTGCTGATAGCGCTAGTAGCCTGGACCTGAACGTAGTTGAATCAGAACTGAGCCCTTGGAATCTAGGAAGGGAGGGCAACAAAAACATCCACCTGCACCTACATGCACACCTACACTTGCACGTACAGGCACACATTGAATAACCCAACCTGCAAATAAACCAATATGCTCAAACTAATGCTAGGCAAAGTAAACCAATATGCTCAAACTAATGCTAGGAAAAGTAGGAAAACTAATGCTAGCATTAACATCAACGGTTTGACAGACACTAATAATGAACAGGGTAAAAGGAGAACAAACCTATGGTCTAGCCTCTTCCACCTTAGGAAGAGGCCAAATAAGACCATCAATTGAATGAGATGGCTAAAAAAATAAAGAACCTCAAATAAAAATAAAAACATTCCAAAATTGATGACCAATTAATGTCAAGCCACTAAAAATTGATTACTATATTCGCGTGCCATTGCCAGATGGTCGAGACTAATAAGTGGAATGAATATCAAAATTATATGGGTTTGTTTTATAAAAAGGGAAAATTTTGTATGAATGTTCATGCACTAAAACGTTGGAAGGGTGAATACCATGCTTTTCACTTTATGGTGGTTGAAATAAATATAGCTATATTATAATATGGTTGGAATATTTCATATAATTTTAAATGTATTTATTGACATAAATTATTTTATACCCAAAATGGTTATTTAGAGAGATTCAAGGATTTCTCGATAAGATTATTAGATATTGGTGAATTTGCAGTGTCATTCTATAATAAATTTCACATTTTGTATTGTCAATTATAATGGAGGTTTTTTAGTGACAAAGTTAATAGATTAATGGTTAAGGTACATTAATGGGTTTATCGATTAATGGTGAGGGGGTTTATGAGTTATTCGAGGTTTGTGAGTTATTGGATTAATAGTTAGAAGGTTTGTTGGTTAGTGAGAAAAAGGTGAGGAATTTAGTAGATTATTGGTTGGGTTTATTTTGGATTAATGGTTCATGTTTAGGTTATAATTTTGTTAATTAGCATGTTATGGGTTAGAGAATTAATAATTTAATATTTAAATGGGATGAAAAAATTGTTGGTGGGTGAGTTAAAGGTTAGGGGCTAATTATATAATGATTTAGTAGTTCAAAATCAAGTATCTTGTTTTATTGGGTAATTGGGCTTAATGGTTAAGGGCCTGGGAGTTAGAGACTTAAAG
The DNA here is from genome assembly GCA_000404065.3 of Pinus taeda. Lineage (NCBI taxonomy): Eukaryota > Viridiplantae > Streptophyta > Pinopsida > Pinales > Pinaceae > Pinus > Pinus taeda. The sequence continues at coordinate 51,556 of APFE030754669.1, forward strand.
TGATAAGATTTTTGAGTTAATGGGTTAATTAGTTAACAAAAATAAGGAGCAAGTGGAAGAGTTTAAGTATCAATATTAATAGACTTTGACATGGGACTAAAGTACTTGGGTTTCCACTTGAATCTAAAATAAAAAATAAAAATAAAAAAGTGAATGGTTAACAACTAAAGTGGAAAATAATAGAAGAACTCAATGTAATAGGTGTTTATATGGAGGAGGACACCTACTCTTGGTAAAATCTCTACCAGAAGCTTTCTCTATATTTTGGATGTCAATGGCTGTGTCCCAAAACGAGTTCTGGAAACCATTAGAATGTTATGTTATAGATACATATGGTTTAAAGATAATGAGAAAATGGACTTCACTCTATCTTCGTTGGTTCTTAAATTGTTCTGGATGTTCCATTAGAATAGTTCATTTGAAAAGACCTGTAAAATTTACAGAAATCATTATTGTTAATTTTTCCTTGGATTCTAGATTCTTTAGTTAGCCAATATTCTACTTACTTAATTAAAGTAGTTGAAATGCAAAAAATAGATACAAAAAATATATACACCATCCATAATAGACATAAACATTTTCCCTAGGAAACCCTTCTGGGAAAAAACCTAGCTAGAAGGTTAGGCTACTTTTCTCTCTTTTCTTTGGTATGGAAATTGTGCAAGTACAAAGATGTGGCACTCTCTATGGCTTGCAGCCTATGGCTTGTAAGACAGTTATAAAATCCTAACGCCCTCTAGTTTTCTCTCTCATATCCCATTCTCAGTTTCTTTCCTGAACTATGGAACAAAATACAATAGAAAAGAATGAAATCCCTACTCCTCCTAATGGTCTAATATATAACATATCCCGATGTAATATTTCACCCCTTCTATTTTTAATTAGTGTTACAATTTTGGACCTCATAGAGTCCTCTTCAAAGTCCACATTTGGCTTTTCCCATATTCATGAGCAATGAAGGTTGATATTGCATCCACTCGTACCATGGTGGTCAAACACAATATGTCAAATTTCAAGAGACATAACTTTTGGAAACGAAATTTGACTTATGTGCTTATTTCATTGTTGGAAATGTCTCTAAGTGTATAATAGTATCTTGGAGTCCATTGTTAAAGCAAGAAACTATTGACCCCAAAAAAATTGTTTAGTGCTTAAAGAATGCACTAAAAGGTTTTAGGCCCCAATTCTCCAAACTAGGGACCTATTAATCTCCAAAAGCATTGAGATAAATGGAAAACAATATAATAGTCCAACACAGATAATTTGTGGTATAAAATATCCCTTCCAAAAGTAAAAGGGGTATGATGGTAAAGGACCCATTCCTCTTTTAAAAAGTGTCCTCAACATAAAATGTGTGGATGTTAATTTAAAGAATTGGGGTATGGTTTTAGATAGTAAAATCCAAATGCATCACATTTGATATATTGAAAGAATGGGTCATGAACCCTATAAAGTAACTACATAATGTTTCAATAATGTGGAAATCAATAATTTTTTCTTTCTAATTGGTGAGAAATTGGTTGGTATAGCAATGTACAAAAGGATACATAGTTTAGACGTGATCAATGGGTGGGTAGGAAAGGAACATAGGTTATCCTCACAAATGATCTTAGATGTGAGGAACAATGGATACCATATGTTAATATAGTTTGGATATAGACATAGAACAAGCTTTTGGATCTAGAAATGGTTGACTTGGAGGGAGTTAGCAATTGAGGAGCATGATGCTAAATAGTAGAG
>APFE030754677.1:9475-21258 GCA_000404065.3 Pinus taeda
CTTTCTCTCTTTTTGAAGTTTGACATGAAGAGCAGAGGTATGAGGCTTGACAAGGAGGATAATATGACTATTGATGGAGTCATATTAACTGCAGATAGTCATGGTGACAAATTTCAGTGTAACACGGGGGATGCGACGTTTTGTCGTTTAGCAAGAGGCGGTAAGTGGGATCATATCGCACTGCTTTTGGGCTTGAGTGGTTTTGGGGGGAGGCCGCCTAATGCCATTCATTGGGCACCACGTAGCAGCGGGGTGAATAGTAAAACCACCCATATCGGGCGGGTAAAGGTTGGCCTTCGGAGGCCGCCTGATATGAGCATCGACTGTTGGATAAAAAAGGATCAAATCGTACGGTGATTGGGGTGATGATTTGATATGAAGTTTAATGGAGGGGCCCAACAGGGTTTTAATGTGGTGGGGTTTAATTAATGAAGGATTATGGAGGTTTAATGATGTGGGGAGTGATTTCATTAGCAGGTCAATTATTAATTAACCGCAGATCGGTTAATTAATCTCTTTTATTCGACGATGGGTCTTGGTTATTAATTAGCCACTGATCAACTTAATTAACCCATTAATTATTACGTTAATAAAGTTTATGTTTCAAATTTTTGGGATGGGATATTAAAATTAAGGGGGTTTTATAAAATATACGGGAAAGGGGTATTTTTGGGATTTAATACATAAACAAAATTAGAAGTTAATATGGAAAAAAGGCAGAAAAATGGATTTGCACTAAGTATAATGTATTTTGAAATTTATTTACTTTTCACATGGAAACATTATACTTAGGCTAAGTGCATTTTTGTGGGTTTTTTGGAAAAAAATGGGCTTTACATGGGGGTGATTACTTTTCCTAGGCAAATGATGCTTCTACCTTAGGAAAAGGAATGTTTTAGGGGAAAATGAATAAATTGAAGGAGGTGAATGTTTATGAGGGGATTTTAGTACTTAGGACCAATAAGTTATTGGGCTGAGGGTTTGATCCCTCCAGAAGTCAGAGAAATGCTCCGAGCCCCTTTAACTTAAGGTTTCAGCTACTTTAAGATTTTCCTTGGAAATTAGTTAAGTGAAAAGTGTAATGAATGAGGGAGGTTAATCAATTGACTTTGTGTACTTTGGTAAATACTCAATTAGCATCCATACTTTAGAAATTTGATGATCCAATCATCATAATTCTGCAACCATTCAACTAATTACTCATCTACTCATCCTACCATTTTTTCTACTCTTTATTAGGGTACACTTAAGCTGGCAAACCCTTATCAAACCTTTTATTTTCTTTTTACAAAAGTAATCTATCTAAGTCTATCCTTATTACATACAAGGGCTCAAATTAAATAGTTGAGCTCCTTTTATTTTTTCTACCTATCTACTTATCTGCCAAGATTAAAGAGTTTGGTCAAATTTTATTCTCTATTTCTAAGCATGAAATTGAAAGCATGAAATAGCCAAGTTTAAACATTTTGAGTATCCATGGATTGTGGCAAAAGTAACAAGCTGCACACAATCTTTTTATTCTTCATCAAAGTAAATGGTAGTGGCATTTTGACTTGCACAGTTTCATGGTCTTTTTTCTTTCTTGGGGTTCATTTTTGACCTTTTTTGACCTTTTTCATTCTTTTTGTCCTTTGATTTTTATTTTACGACATACCCTCTTTACATTTTTTAATTTTTTTGATTTTTTGAATATGGAAAACATTTGCAGAAAGCAAAGGTATGTACATATTACATATTTGACCTCAGCCATTCAAAAATTATGACACATATTGGTATAGGAACATAACAGTGGCTCCACTTGGGGATGACATTTCCTGGTGAAATGTCAAGAACTAATAGATCAATGACCTCTTGAATTATTGTGATTTTACTCTGCAACTTTTTCCCTTTTACCTTGCTTCTTTATTGATATTTATGACAATGAAACTTTTGAAGCTTCAGGCCTTCTCTTTAGGCTTCAACTCCAAAATTACCATCCAATCAACACTAAACTTTGTGAAAAGTAAAATATGTACAAGTGATTAGTGAAATCAGTGACTGGGATCTATATAGTGCTTAAGCATTTGACCATTAACTGGTCCTCCTTCTACTTCTGCACCATCCAATTCTTTGAGGAAATAAGCATTATTACCTCTGAAAGCATAAATGATATAAGGGCCTTTCCATAGGGAGTCAAACTTCCCATGTTTACCTTTTTCCTCCCTTCTTGAGTCCCATTTCAAAACTTTATCTCCTAGATAGAAATCTTCTGCCTTGGCTCTTTTGTCAAAAGCTTTCTTGATTCTCTCCTGCACAACTTGGGATTTGATATACATTTCTTCCCTAGTTTGCTACAAGTGAATTGTCTGGTTGATCCTCCTTTGAATATCATTTGGCTCAACCTGTGCTTCTTGGAGAAATTTCATCACTGGTGTTCCCAAGGAAGATGGGAAGACAACCTCCATTCCATAGACTAGATGGTAAGGACTAGTACCAATGGATTTCTTTGTGGTCAGCCTATTTACCCACAAGGCGTTTACTAACTTCTTGTTCCAGGTTTTCTTGTTATCTTCCACAATTTTTTGATGATATTCACTAAGCTTTTGTTGGAAGACTCTGCTATTCCATTTCCATGGGGATAGTAGGTTGTGGAGTGACCTAGGGTTATATGATATTTGTTGCAGAAATCAATCATCCTCTTTGATTTAAAAGCTGCTGCATTGTCTGTAATGATTTTGGTGGGGTAGCCGAATTTGGACAGAATGTTGGCCTCAAGGAAACCTATTATGACAGTATCAGTAGCTTGTCTTGAGGGTATGGCTTCTATCCATTTTGTAAAATAATTTGTGGAAGTCAAGATCCATCTATGTTGGGCAGAGGAAGGGGGATGAATTTCACCAATGAAGTCAAGACCCCACTGTTGAAATGGTGTTTCAGTAGATATAGGTTTCAAAGGTAATGGAAGTAGTTTTCTTTTCCCTTAAAAAATCTGACATTTGTGGCATGAGGTTACAAATTTCTTTACATCAAAAAACAGAGTGGGCCAGTATAAACCAGCTCTCTAGATCTTATTAGCTATTGTCTTCCAGTAAAGATGTCCCCCACAGTCACCTGCATGAAACTCCTGTAACATTTTGTCAAATTCTTCCTTTAACAAACAATTAAGTAGGATGCCTTCGTGATTTTTCCAAAATAAAGCATTGTCAATTATGCAAAACTTCAAAGACTTCATTTCTAAGAACCTACTTTTAGTCTTGGATAACTATGGAGAAGCTTGAATATTTTGTAGAACGTATATAATGTCAGCATACCATGGTGAGTCAGTAAAGGCCTGGCCGATTTGTGGAGTTGCCATCTCCTCTTCGTTATCCAATTCTGCAATGAAATTTATGTCTAGGGCCTGATAGTTTGATTCAGCCATGAGCTTGGCTAAAACTTGGCCTTTGAACAATTTTAGAGGTTTAATTTCTAAGTCATATTCTAATATGGTAGCTATCCACTTCCCTCTCTTTCCATCTGGTCCATCCTGAGTTAGGATGTCTTTGACTACAACATTGGGAACATAAGCTACTATATGAGAATACAAGATATGAACTCTGAAATCTTTAATAGCTTTGACTAGAGCAAAAGCTTGTTTTTTCATTATATTAAACTTTAGAGGTGCATCTCTTAGGGCTTTACTAAAGAAGGCTATTGGTTGTTCAAAACCCTGATCATTTTTTTGCAGTAGGACTGCAACAATTGTATGTTCTAAGGTGAAATAAAAAATGATGAAATCCCTATCAAACATTGGACTGATGAGAATTGGTGTTTATGTTAAGGCTCGCTTTATATTTTCAAAAGAATTTTTAGTCTCTAGAGTCCATTTAATAGTTGAATCTTTCTTTAACATGCTATTCAATAATCTAATCAGTTTAGCTAAGTTAGAGATAAATCTTCTCAAAAAGTTTATTTTACCTAAAAATGCTTGTAGTTCTCTGATGTTCCTGGCATGTGGTATCTGCAAAATGGCTTTAATTCTTGTTGGGTCGATCTGGATACCATCTTTGGAGATAATGTGGCCTAGTAATTTTCCCTCTTCCAATCCAGATAAATATTTTTTAGGATTCAGAGAAATTCCATACTTCCTACACTTGGTGAAGACCTACCTGAGATGATCTAGGTGTTGCTGATCTGATTTAGAGAGATTGTGATATCATCTAGGTATATTACCAGGAAGTCATGGATTTCCTTAGAAAAGGCTATGTACATTTCTCTTTGAAAGGTGGCCCCTGTGTTTTTTAACCCAAAAGGCATTTTCACATACATGAAAGTGACCCATGGAGTAGTGAATGCAGTTTTTGCCTGATCATCTAGGTGGACTAAAATCTGGTTATAACCTGAAAACCCATCTAGCAATGAGATTCTGGTTGAACCTACTACCCTCTGTAATATGTGATACATTTTAGGAAGAGGGTAGTTATCCTTGAGTGAAACTTTATTTAAATTCCTAAGATCAACACACAATCTAATTTTGCCAGTTTTCTTTCTTGTAGGTGCCAAATTAGAGACCCAACCTGAGAATCTTTGGTGCAATAATCTTAGCTTCATACATTCTTTTGATATCTTTTTCGATAGAAGGCAATAGAATGGGGTTGATCCTTCTAAGATTCTGTCTAAAAGGCTTCTTGTTTTCTTTTAAGGGAATGGTGTGTTGTATTATGTTGGTATCATAAGACTTAAGGTCATCATAATTCCAAGCAAAAATTTCGTAGAATTCCTTTAACGGTTCTATGTATTTCACTTTTTCATTGGGAGGTAAAGACCTTGAAAGTTTTATCATTTTGGGATCTTCTTCAGAGCCTATGTTACATTCTTCAATGTATGATAATAAAGGTTCCATTTTCGGCTTTTTAGGGACATCGTTTGAATCAAATAAGTCCTCCAAAGGAGTTAATCCTTTGAGCAAAAAATTGTCTTTAAGATTGATGACTTTAGATTCTTCATCGATTGCTTCATCAATTCCCATTTGTTTTAGGTTTCGAATATCTGATTTAGAAACTTTTTGGGATCGAAATTATCCATCTTTTCATCTTCTACTTCGTTAATTTCTACTTTATCAGTGTAATCAAAATCTAATGTTATATTTGTGTCTATGTTTCTATTCACAAATTCATCATGTAAAGTTAGAAAATTGTTAATTTGTTGATCATTATCAAACACTTGCCAGTTCTTTAAGTTGTTAGGAATAACAGGTCTATGCCTCACCTCAGCAGTGTACTGATGGTTAGGCTGAAATGGAAACTTGCAAGTACTAGCAAACATCGCTAAACTGTGAGCTTGGATATTGTGTTTTCTTGGAATAACAACAAGCTTAGTTTCTAAAAGAGTATTTAGTATTTCTACAATTGTTCCTCTATAAAATCCTAACCTAGGATCCCTAGTCATATAAACAACGTTAATTTGTTTTATTACCAACTTAGAATCTCCCATAATAGAGACTCTTATGGTTCCTAACCTTTTGACCAATTTCAGACCTAACAGAAGTGCTTCATATTCAGCCATGTTGTTTGTACATTTAAAGTTCAATATGTAGGCATGACCCTCTAAATGATCATTTTCTAAGTTGTAAATCCATACTCCTGCTCCTGCACCTAGTTTTTTTACTGACCCCTCGAATTCAAGATGCCATAGAATTTCATGTTCATAATTCTTACTGTTTGGGGGGATAAAATCTTATTTGACTAAAGTATCTAGGTCATCTTTTTTATCTCAAATATCATGAATTTGGACATTTTGATTTTCTTTTGTTACTATAATTTCTTTTGGTTCTTCCATGATGTTGTCTGAAGTATTTTCTTGGTTAGATTTAGCATTGTAAAGAATGAAAGAATCAATATCAGAATGCATTGAATATATAGGAAAGTTCTGAGGCCTCTCCTGGGTACTCACTACATACTTCATTAGAGTATCTCTATATAGTTTCTTAGGATTTCCAAAGACTGATATGGTAGCATATGACATGTCAAGTTGTAGAGATCCCTGGAGTTTAGCACCCCAAGATCTAGACAATAGCATACCATACTTAGGTGTTATATTAGCAACAACTATGTCCATAAGAATGGTCTTAGCAGGGTATTGCACTAGGGAAACACACATATCTTTTATAAGTCCTAGGCACTTAACTTGGCTTGAATCAAATGAAAAGAGGTCTTTATAGGGTCTAGTGATATCCAAGTTTAGCTTCTCCATAACGGATTTAGGCATAAGATTGTGTGAAGCCCCAGAGTCTAGCATGGCATTATGTAAGATTTTATCATGGATGTTAAGGTTAATGTAGAAGGGTGGTATCCCTCCTTCCATTGGTTTTTCATTAACATCAGGAATGAAAATTAACTCGGGTTGATCATCAAATAGGTTAACAGAGTCTTCATTTTCCATGAAGTTTAAAGATTTGCTTATTTGAGATCTGTAAGTTTCATGTTTAACCAGTTATGTTAAAGGAACTGAGATCTTAATTTTGGCCACCTCTACTCCCAAATTGAAAGGGAGAGGGGTTTGTCTGTTTGAACATTTGAAATCTTAGCACCAGGGTTTTGACTAGTCTGTTCTTCTTTTTCAGTGTTTGGAGTCTTTTTAATTGGATTTTCTAATATAATTTCTGGAGATTGTTCCACTGTTTCCTTAAGGAGAACTGAAGTGGAAGGTTGGTCATTAGAAGGTTGGTTGTTGGTTACATCTTCAATGGTGGGACTGGGAGGGTTCTGAATTGATCTAGAAGGTATTTGTAAAGTTTTTGTAACTAGAGGATTTTGATTTACAGCTTTTACTTTCTTAGTTTGATTAGGCACTGCTTTCTTGTTTTGGTCTGGAACATTAGTGTTCTTTTTGCTCCTCAAATTGTACTGTTTATGCACTTCAAAGATAGTAGAGTCATACCCTTGCTTGTAATCAAAAGATTCTTCAGTTTGGGTCTGTAACTACTGAAGCATGTATAATTCTTGGTCATCCTGAGTCAAAAAGACAATTTATTCATCATCTAGTCCCATTAAGTTGATTTGGTTGTCTAGCTCAGGGTCTTCTTGATGGGAAGTTTCAGCATAATTCTTTTGGAAAGGAGGTCTAATGTTCTGATCCGGCCCATTTTTACCAGTGTTTTGGTTCTGGTTCTTCCTAAAATTTGGATTCTTCATTGGAGGTGCCTGTTGGCTATCCCAGTGAGGTTTCCTTTCAATGTTTTCTATTCTGTCAATCAATTTTTCCATTCCTTTAGCTAAAGCATCCATTTTTCTATCAAAGGGTGAAGTTTCATCTTTCAGGGGTGTTCTTCTTTCATTTCTAACCCTAGCTCTTTTAGATAGTAGATTAGCTTCTATGCTAACTGCAACACTTTGCATATCTTCTAGTGTAGGGGGATTCCTTTCTCTAAGTTGAAAAGCCATATCAGTGTCGAACCCGTCTGGAAATTTTATCAAGGCTAAGCCAGGTGGAGGTCTAAGGTCAAGTGGTATTGCATTATACACATTGTTAAACCTAGTACAGTAGTCCTGAATGGTTTCGTTTGGTCCCCTCTTGAAGTTTTCATATTCAGAAAGAATTTGAAGAGGGTTATTTTTCTTCTCCCACCTATGTAAAAATTGCTGGTAAAAAACTTTTAAACTATCTATACTATTAGGAGGCACAGATCTAAACCACATTCTCACTTCTCCAGCTAGCGTTTGGGCAAAAATTCTCATTTGGACATCTCCTATGTCAATTTAATTCAATTCAAAATAATCTGTCATTTTCTTTGTGTGCTGCTGTGCTGTGTAAGATCAAGTGCCAACAAATAAGACAATTTTACTCTAATAATCTGCTGGCAAGGCTCCTTGAGGAGCAGGCATCATAAGAGGGGCATATTTGTGTGCCATAGCTCTAAGTTGGACAAGATTGAGAATAGGAGTTGGGGTAGCAGGAGGATTTGGGACAACAGGGGGATTTTTAGTAATAGGGGTAATTGGTATTTGAAGGGTAGTGATAGGTTGATGGGGAAGTGAGGGTATGAACAGAGATGAGGAATGAAATTCAAAAGTGTGGGGAAATGATGGTGAGCTAAAAGAAGTTGAAGCTGTTTCAAAAAGTCCAGGGATTCTGTCAGTAGTAAGGGATGACTGAGGGGAGTTCAGAAGGTACTGATCAATTGACAAGTTTGCTCATTGGAATTCAAGTTCTGCTGTAAATTCTGGATCTAGAACTGTGTCCTCAATTTCACTCTCAGACTTGGTTCTAAATAGATAATGGTCAAAATAATCATCAAAAGGGAGGTCTTCTCTGAACAACCACTCAATAGGACAGGAATTGGATCTAAATAAAGGTCTTGGGCTTACTGAGCTTTCTTGTTTTCTGATTATTCCCGGAATAAGGTTGGGATTGTCAAATACAAGGGGAGGATTTAGATCAGGGTTGGCCCTGGTATAGTGAGTTCTCCTTGAAGCCAGATTTTGAGATTTTACTAATTATTTTTGTTTTTTATGAATTTTTAAATAAGTTCTAATAAACCCTTTAAGAGGCTTAAAAATAAAAAATTTAATTTCTCGAAGGTTTATTAAGGTTGAGGGTTTGAGTCCCTAGTATGGTCGCCACTATGTTATCACTCAGATGACTTCCCTAGAAATTATCAAAGAAGAAATAGTCCGAGGTAACCACAAACCTAATCTCTTAGACTCAGGTTCTAGCCAACCTAAGTCCAGAGAGGGCTCTCTCTTTATAATTTAAATTTGTATTTTTAAGTTGGATTTCAAGCTAGTTCTTAGTGCTCATGATGTTTTGGTTTTGATTGGGTGGTGGACTTAAGAAAACAGATGGGCAGAACAAGTATTTAGGCCATTGGGCTATGGATCCAATCAAAGAGTGGCTTAACTGGATCAGATCAATCACTAAAGTAAGAGTTCACAGGGCAGGCTAGCACAGCTAAAAGCAAGTCTGCAAGTTTAAATGGATGAGGTAATCCTAACCAGGGCAAAGGGCAATGAAGAATCCTTAACTGGGATTAAGATGAAGAAAATAAGGATGATTAGTAGCAAAGGGAAACTAAGAATCCTTTACTATGGACCAAAGGGGGGGAAACTAAGGAAGTAAGGGAGAAATTAAGAATTCCCAGACCAAGATAGTTTAGCAGAAAACATATAGAAAGTAAACAGTTAAAACAAAGAGCATTTAAGCTAATTTTGAGATATCATTCCTCGTCTACTTTTCAGATTTCATAAGAGACACATGTGAATATTTATAACATGACAAGAAAACAATATTTAAACATGAATAGATAATACTTATTTGGTTCCAATTGTGCACAAGAATCCAGTGAAATGTCCTTAGCTTTATTTCATGATCCAGCAAAACCAGTCTAGTCTTGAATACAATAGCTCCTTAGCTTGATATAAAATGTCTACAAAAATGTATTTTATTCCACACTAATTACTTAAATTTGTGAAGTATTTATAAAAAAAAATGTTAAAAAATATCTCATAACAATATGAGAATTATTCTAGGAAACCAAAAATATCTTCAGCATGAAGATAGAGACAGATGGGGAACTGCCTTCTTGTTGTCCCTTTGTTATGATTATGCTGGCTGTTGTAATTCAGATTTTTCTCTTTCAGTTGCTTTATAGTTGTGTGCTGGAATCACTTTCTGTCTTTAATCTACTGATACTCTTTACCTGCTACACTTTGACTCTGTTTCACCTGTTTAACCTGCCTGCCATATAGATTTTCTGCAGTAAATTTATAGTAAATCTATTAGTTTCATCCACTATTCACTGTTAGGTAATTTTATCCTTATCATATTTCTATATATCTCATCAGCTTCTGTATAGTTGGAAAAAATTGGCCTATTGACAAACAAGTGCTTTACCTCATGCTCTATAAAAGACTGATTTTCTAGACTATCATATAATACCTTTCCAGTGGGCAAAGATTTTACCTGTGAAGTGCTAGCTTGGCTGGTGGCCAACTTTTTTAGTCTTTCAACATAATCATCTTGGGTCATCAGCTTGTCATGTATTACCATAGGACTGGGAAGTCCTTTTCTCCTCAAAATACCAAACTTGGTCATAAATCTATGAATGTCTGCTTGGATGCTTTGGCACCTTTTCTCCAGATTGAGCATAAGGTTCCTCTTAGTGAGAACCTTCTTTATTTATATGATAGTTCCTATTCTATCTTCTATTTCTAGTTCATCAAGCTGGTACCTGTTTCTACTGTTCAAAAATTCTATCAATTGGTTGTGTTCTTTAGGCTTATCTCCCAACTCTTCCATTGTGGATTACTTATGTAGCCACTTTTACTAGTTTAGTTTGTTCAAAAATTACTTAAATAGATGGCCAATCATCATTGATAGAATCAATGATGTTGGCCTAAAGAATTTCCTTCAGGTCTCCAAGTGGTTGTTACAATGTCAAGTCCTTTTCAAGGACATTTATTCTTTCTAGCATTCTTTGATTCTTCTGAACTTCTTCCTTTTGTTGTATATGTGCAAGTTTGAAATCAGTCTCCAAACTTGACAATTTTTATCTAATATTTTTGAGCTCAGTAGCCTGGATGCTCATTTCCTCCATGGCTTTTACCAATTCAGCTGTCTTTTCTGTGGAAGTCCGTGCGCTTGTTGATGTACCTGTAACTGGAAGAGCAGTAGCTGGTGAAATTGTTGGTGCTAAAGAAGCAGCCAATGTGGAGGGTACTGCTATAGAGACTGTAGGAATTACAGTCTAAGGAGTGTTGTCCAACTCACTCTATTTAGACTGTATCAAGTTATCCAACTCTTTCTCTATTTCTTTTAGTTTTTCATTTAGCTTAAGGACTAAGTCCATAAGCTCTTCCTCCTTCTGAGTTTCTAATACTTCAGCTGTCTAAGGATGATGCAGAGAAGGAATTTTAAGTTGCTTTTTCAGTGCAACTATATCATCATTTTTCTTTTTAATAATCTTTTCTGCAGCTTTCACATCCTTGGGATCATGCCCCAGTTCTATGAGTAAGTCCTCTATGGACTTTATTCTAGTATCCTTGGCTTGTGAAGAGGCCTTCTCTAACTAGAATTGCACTGATATGTTGTTCAACAAATTTTGGAGTTGGTGAGCTACAATTGCCTTTCTGGTGAAGGTGGAGCAGACTATTTCACCAGTCTGCTTGTGTAATTCTGTTTGGTCAATACGATGGATATCCTTTGCCAGTACTTCAAAGTCTGTTTTCAAGTTATCTGCAATTGACCTAGCTGTTGTGTAGTTGGCTTCATGAAAGTCATCTGCATTTTACCCTCTTTCACATCAAAGGCTGACATTAGGCTTGTTTTATTAGTAGGAGCCATTTTTAGGTAATGAGCATAGCTTTGGGCCCTCAATCTTTCATTCTCGACCTTTATTTCTTTATATTTCTCTCTAATGTCTTGGCTCTGGCCAGTAGGAGCCTTGAAGGAGGATACTTCCATGCTCTATTGTCTTTCTAGCATTTGAGCCTCTGAGGTGGAAGGTTCTCGTGTACCTCCTGAGGGAGTGGTATGCTTGCTTTCTACTCTTTCTACACATATGGTTTGATCCGGATCTTAGGAGGAGACCCCCAAGATCTAAAATATTGAAATGGATCTTGGGAGGAGAGACCCCCAAGATCTGAAAACTTGAAATGGATCTTGGGGGAAAGACCCCCAAGATTTGAAAACTTGAAATTGCCAGAAAAAAATAGGAGAATGCCCAATAAACAAAACCACAAAGAAAATTTTTATTAAAACCCAAGTGGAAATAAACCAGCTAGGGCAATGGTAGCTTATCTTCTGAGAAGAAGGATGCTGGCAGCTAC